>ML093291.1:0-30275 GCA_003697995.1 Taxidea taxus jeffersonii | reverse complement strand
TCATTAAGGTGACCAACTTGTTCAGAGTTACCAGGAACGTACTCTGCATTAGCATGGGAAGTTGTGTGACCTGAAAACCCCCTTGATTGATGGGTGGTCAGGCTGGTTCAGCCTCCAGCTATTAACTAGCTGCGTTACTTTGAGACCATCTTATCCTTCCTCTGGATCTGTAAAGGGGTGGTTCTCAAACTTCATCATGCATGAAAATCTCCCACTGAAAAACATGGATTACTGGACCCCCCAACCCTAGAGTTTCTGACCCAGCAGGTCTGGGATGGTCCTGACCCACTGCCCTAGATGACGCAAAAGTCCCTGTGTCTTCTACTCACCTGTGGTTCTATGGCTGCTTCCTCTGACTTGCTTATAGTCTTTATGGGAAAATGAGGTTCGCATACAAAAAAGCATTCATTCATTTCATCATTTATTCATTCAACAGTATTCATTGGTGAGGCAGTGTCCTAGATGCTGGAGATCTAGCAGTCAACGGAATCATACGATTGTAAACTCCTTGATGCAGGAGCTCAACGAACTTAACTTGGTGCCTGCACTGCCCTGTCCCTCCCCCTGCCATGCACAGTGAAGACTCTTGACAAATGAGAGCTGGAGAAGAGTGCAAGATAATACACAGGGAAGTGGTAAGCTATGCCTTGCAGACCTAAGGGCAAGCTGTTGAGTAGGCCAGCTAGTGTGTGTCCAAGAGCTGCACCCCTTACCGTCCTCACAGCCCATCAGTCACGCCGCCCCCCAAATCCATATTTCAATGTCTGTCTTATGGCCGGGCTTTCCTTTTTTGAGATTCATCCTTGTGTCTTTTATGAAAAAGAGGGCCAACAACGTTAAACCTCATCTGATATTGTTAGGAAGAATGTAACAGGGCTTCCATTTATACCTGGGAGAACTGACCTTTTTTTTTAAATAAGCGGATGCTGTGTGTTTCTCTCATACCTATTTCCAGGGGAGGAGGAGGAGGAAGGGAGCTCATTTTGTCGCCTGTGAAGAACCAGAATACTTATTATCCGCAAAGCTTTGTTCAAGTGCATCTGCTGGTCAGCGTGTTGCCCTCAATCAAGGATCCTGACACATGTGTCAGGAAGGTCAACTGATAACACTAATTTTTGTGACACTCCTAATGACAGGTTTATGTGATTAGACTTTATTCCCCTAAAAAATCTACTTATGTTTTATTGCATGTCCACTTAGCCACATCTGTTGCCTCAGGTCTCTGTGGCTGTGTAACAAGTTACCCCAGAACTGAGTGGCTTACACCAAGGTCCACTTTTATTGGTCTCCATTTTGTGGGTCTGGAATTTGGGGTGAGGCTCGGCGGCGGGGAGGGGGATGGCTTGTCTCTGCTCTGGTAGTGCCAGCTAGATTCATCCTTGTAGTTGCGTTTAGCTGAAGGCTGCCCTGAGCTGACAGCTCCAAGATGGCGTCACTCCGGTGTCTGGGGTTATGGTGCTGGTTGTTGGCTGAGCCACCCTTTTTGTTTTCTCCCTCACAGCCTCCCATTCCTCATGGCCTCTTATCCTCCAGGGCTTTTAGTTTCAGGACAGCCTGGGTTTCTTTCCATGGTAGCTCAGGGTTGGAAGAGGGCAGGAGTGGAAGCTGCCAGATTCAGAACAGGCAGCGATACTTCTACCACATTCTGTTGGTCAAAACAAGTCATAAGCCCTCCTGGATTCAAGGGGAGAAGGGATATATACTCCGCCTCTTGATGGGAGAAATTATTGGTGACCATCTCTGGAGATAATCTACACGCTTGTCTTCTCTGCGTCTTTGCGCACTTCAAGTAAGAAAGAGTAGTGGTTTTTTAGGTGGGTGTGGGGAGGGCAGGGGTGTCTAGAGACCAAGACGTTTCTTTGATTTATAGCATCTAAATTCAAGAAGAGTGTCAGAACTCCCTGAGGAAAATAAGGATACTTAAATGATTACGTAAACAAGGTAACTGAAGGATAAAAATGACAGTGAAAAACGCATATGTATCAGTCTCTATGTTTATGATAAATCTGAAATGTGTCAAAAACCCAACTGCCCTTTTGGAAACCAATATAACAGCCCATAAAATTCTCAAATGCTTCTAATTAGTCTGAATGCATCTCAAAGAACAAGAGAGTTGAATGGCACGAAAGGACTTTACCAAAGTCTCAAGGGCAGCAGATGTTTTGAATGCTCTCGGTGAAGGGGCAATAATGCCAACCACATGCTTGCCGATATTTTTGAAATTATTTTATTAAGGGCTTGTGAAAATGTGGAAAATGTAAACATGCACACAGGGACAGAAAAATACATAAAGTGCAAAGGGCCCCTGCTTGCGGCAGTGTTAGGGGAGAAAGTCACGAGGAGAGGTGTATGCAGGGTACCTGTGGTGACCGGGGCTTCTTAAGTTTAAGTGTGCAACTGAATCACCCAGGAGCCTTGTTAAAAGGCAGATCCTGAGCCAGTGGGTCCGGGATGGGGGGCGGAGAGTCATGGTGATGTTGTTGCTGCTAGTGCACATGTCTGAAGACGGGCTTGTTGAAGAGGGGACCTGATTAAGTGTCCTTCCTTGCCGAGCAGGCAGCTTTCCCTGCAAATACTGTGTCTGTGCTTCCCATGAGCCTGATGTGCTAGACAACAGGAATACCAAGACAAGGCAGACTCAGGCTCTGAATGAACTTCAGGAGCTGCCGGTCTAGAGTAGAAATAAACGCCAAAAATAATTCAAATAGAGAGTGGTAAGGAAGCAGCTGGGTGACTGTTAGACACAGGCTTTGGGGTCTTGATTCAACCCCGAACTAGTATGTGGCTTGGGTAATTGAATTGACCTGAGTCTCAGTATCTCCGTTATGAATTGATCTTTATGGTGCCTACCTCATAGTCCCTCATGGGACTTTACTGGAGTTAAGCCATCATGTGGAATAATGTCCAGGGTGTAGTAAGTGCTCAGTAAATGTTAACCATTGTAACTATAGAGGTATCGCTGTGTTGGTGGGGGAGAGGCCAATATATTTATTGTTAAAATTTTTAGGTTATTAATCAAAGAGGAAATTCTGGGAAGCTATTAGCAAGTACGGAAAAGGAAAGAAATTATATCCAACTTCACAAAATCCTTGAGAAGCAAACATCATGATGCATCTCTTAAGATGTGTATTGAGTATCAAGCATGTGTGGTGATGGACGAGATGGGACTTTGATTTTAAAAAGGTTCTGTTGGGCGCCTGGGTGGCTCAGCTGGTTCAGCTTCTGCCTTTGGCTCAGGTCATGATCTCAAGGTCCTGGGATCAGGTCCCACATTGGGCTCCTTGCTCAGCGGGGAACCTGCTTCTCCCTCTGCCTGCCACTCCCCCTTCTTGTGCCACCCCCCTCTCTCTCTGAACAATAACTAAATAAAATCTTCTAAAAAGAAAAATAAAAGGTTCTTTTTTAGGGGCACCTGTGTGGCTCAGTCGGTGAAGCATCTGACTCTTTGTTTCGGCTCAGGTCATGATCTCACTCTCCTGAGATGGAGCCCTGTGTTGGGCTCTGTGCTCAGCAGAGTCTGCTTTTCCTTCTCCCTCTGCCCCTCCTGCCATGTGCTCTCTCTCTCTCTCTCTCTCTCTGGAATAAATAAATACAATCTTAAAAAAAAAAAAAAAGAAGAAGGTTCTATTCTTGATCCTGTGTGACCTAAACACAGTCATTTAACCTCAGCTTTCTCATCTATAAGGTGGGAACAGCAACAACTGTCATCTTCAAAATGTAGGAGACTCAAACGGCATAATGGATCTTTGGTGTCCACAGAGCTGGCCTGGAATCTTGGCCTTACCACTTATGGGCGTGTGTGGCCTTGAGCATTTTTCTCAACATCAACCCCAGTGAAAAGAATACATGAAACACTCAGCCAAGTGGCAGACACATAATAAGTGCTCAGGAAGTGGTGGCTGTTGTTATGATGTGAAAAAAAATTGCATTGAAAAATATAAGGCATATGACTTCATGAAGATTATTATTGTAAGTCATGATAGATGTGCTGTTCTTTGTATGCACGGGAGTGTTGCTGCTGAGTTGCTGGCAATAACATATAAACTATGATTTTCCACCCCCTCCCCTTTGACGTTCTGACCCAAGTGACAGCTGGACAGGCCGCCGGGGGAGGGTGAGAGGTGGTCCCTGACGCTGATGTAATTAGCGCTCCTCTTCATCACCGAAGCCAAGAGACTGCTTCTTACACGGACCTTCCTTGCAGACTCTCGGAATTTTGAAATGCTGACAAGCTTTCGTAAAATTTTTCTTTATCCTCTCAGTGGACCAGTTGCAGTTGCCGATTCACAAGGCAAGGACAGGTGTGCAGGGTTGTTTATGGCAGAAGGTGGGCTCTACTGGTTTGGGACCCCAGTTGATACCACTCTGCAGAAGGGGGAAGGGTTGCAGCTGAGCATTCTTTCTATGGAAATGAAGCAACAGCAGCTTGTTACTCCTTGGGCATTAACCAATATTCCAACAGCCAGAGATTGCTTCACCAAACACACCTAGTCCTCGCTCCACCCAAGGAGAATGCTGGAATCGCGGACAGGGAAATCTCAAAATGCGCTTGTCTTACAGTCCCTCCCCAGACTCATTGGCTTCCCCTCTTACTTACTCCACCAATCCATCTCCTTGACAAGATTATTGCGAGGAAGGAGTTAATGAGTACACAGCTTTATTTTCCTTGGAAGAGAGATACAAAACAGGCTCAGAGCAGGGCTGTCATCACCCTGCAAGTCTTTAGGGGTTTTATAGGTAATAATTAACCCTTTGTGGCATTCTTGAGGAAAAAAACCTCGATGCTGAAAGCACCTACTGAGATTTTCCATCTATAGTATGTATACGGACCCTGGATTTTTTTCCAGTCTCATGATTCAAAACCACTTTAAAAATCAGCCCTGGGGTGCCTGGGTGGCTCAGTGGGTGAAAGCCCCTGCCTTTGGCTCAGGTCATGATCCCAGGGTCTGGAGATCTAGCCCTGTATTGGGCTCTCTGCTCAGCAGGGAACCTACTTCCCTTCCTCTCTCTTTCTGCCTATTTGTGATCTCTGTCAAATAAATAAATAAAATCTTAAAAAGAAAAATCAGCCTTAAATGTAGGTAGCCCTAAACGGTTATGTTGCCCCTTGTGTCCTATATCAAAATGGATTCTTCCCTAACTGTCTTAGCGCTCAGGTCAGAAGTACCATTATCTTTGTTTTCCATTTGAGAAAACTGAGGCTTAAGGAAAGGTTTCATGGGTAATGAGGCCTGGCTAGCATCCAGGTCTTTTGACTGCTGCTCTTCTAAATGCTCTTCTAAAGTAGGGAACATGATAGAAAGCCTCTTCTAACAGTGAGAAAGCACTTCTGAATCTCAGCGTTCTATAAAACCAACAATTACCACCACCTAGAACTGTAATAGATTGCCATAATTTGGTCCTATGGAATTTGTGTTAAATTCCCACAATCAACCTGCTTTGTTGTTATTTTTATCATTTGTTTCTCTCCCCACTTGGTGATTTCAGGCTATCTAAATTTTGAGGTTCCTCTTTTTCAATGGGTTAAGATGCTTAACTGCTAGGCTTCTGTATTTAAGAAAGATGTATAGTGGTTCTCACTGGGGATTTGACTCCATGCTTACATCAGAGTTTAGATTCTGGTAGATTAAAATGAACCGGAAATCTTAAAATCCCTGGGTGACCCCTTCAAGGAATAAAAAACCTTAAAATTGTGAAAATGGCTGCAGAGGAAAATGAGGGCTCAGAGTCCCCAAATCCACTGTTGCCCCGTGTTGAGTGTGCCAAGACTTTCTCTTTGATAAGCAGGGACATGGACTCCCTTAGAAATTTGCCATTGCTGTCATTGTTCAGGTTTCCTTGATCTTAGGTTGTGGCCACAGATAATGGATTCTCTCCTGAGCCCGACATCACTGCTCTCCAAGCCCACATTCTCCTTTCAGTTACAAGCAGGTTGCTAGTATGTGGGCAAACTTCCATACATGGTATGGGGAGCAGACATGACTTCATGCTCTGCTGTAGACGAGAGGAACTGCCAAGGCTCAGGCGCCCAGTCCCCCCAAGTGTTCCTTGGTTTTGGAATTCTTCTCTCTGGCTGCGTGGTAACTAGACCACAGGGGATGCTTTAAATTTGTAGGCACATCCTTACCTTGCGGATTCTCAAACCCAACTTCCAGAACTTCAGGGTCCCCGAAGAGCATCCCACGGGTACACCCATAAGCATTTGGGAAACATCTGACAATAAATATCCATTTTACAATACTTCTAATGGAACAGACCTGAAACATCATTTCAGGTCAGCAGCTTAAGAGGTTCAAGGAGTTCAATTTCTTTTTGCCGCATAAGTTGTTTCATTGGGGGGTGGGGGTGAGGCCAGGAGGATGACAGTTTCTTTTAAGGAAGTGTTCTTGAATAGTTTACATTAAATTACTGTTTTGTGTTCCTTGCTCTTGCAAATCTTAAGAAACACTGACATAGAGGACCTCATAAATTTGGGGGTCCTTCAAATTCCATTCCTTGGCTTATTCTTATTTTGCCCAAAGACATTACAACAAAGAGATACATTTCTAATTGTCCAGGTGGAAGGTGTATGTTTATGTGGATTAGAAATGAAACATAAAAGCTGGTTAAAGCCCTGGGTAGAATGCGGTCAGGTGCAACATTTTTCTGATAATATTTCTTGGGAACCATATTTGGATTGATTTATACATATGTTTGAGCATTGCTTTGGGCATCACTGATGAGCTCATGCAAAAAAAGAGAGAGAGAGAGAGAGAGAAATGAGGCATCATTATCTGATAGCATACTTAATCAAAAGAAGTGGGGAGGGTGGAGAAAAAGGGATAGGAGGGAATAAGAAGAAATGAAACCATTAACCACCAGAGAACCAAGCCAAACCCAATTTCAGTTAAAGAAAAGAGACGCACTTCTGGGCTGAGGGAAAGTTTAACATTTCAATTAAGACAACCCCCTTAGAAGACATCAAATATGGAACAAAACCCTTTAAAAATGTTTTTGCTTATTCTTTCCGAGAAACATCTCTCCTCCGTTTCCATAAAACACAAGTCAGATTTCATTTGCTGGAGGAAATGTTTTTCGACAGACTGGACTTGCTTTATTGCCCTGACAATGTGTGCAGTTTTGCTAGAAACTTGCATACACTTGGAAAGGAGCATGAGACACCAGCAAACAAAATGCCCAGAGGGGCAGCTATATATTACTGTGCTAATCTTTCCCCTTTCTCAGTGTGTGTGTGTGTGTGTGTGTGTGCGCGCGCGCGCGCGCGCGCGCGCGCACACGCGCCCCGCGCGCTCCCGCTGGGCCTTAAAGGTTTGGATGCAGTCATAACACATGGCTACTATGTTCCAACTTGTAAGGGCTAAAGTTAGAAGATTTGTAACAATCACTATTTTTCTTTCTACTCTGTCTCTTGAAAACTGGCTTAAAAAGACTGATTTAAACAAGTGAGCAAACAAAGCAACTCTTCATGGAAGGCTGGAACATTTTCAGAGGTACTCTTTATTTAACTAACTAGGGTGGGAGTGGGGTGGGAGTGTGTGCACCTTTGAGACTTGGTTTCTGCAGTACACACTCATTTTGGTAATTGAGGACATATTGCTGGATTTAAGAGGTCAAGACCAAGTCAGGAGCAGAAAGGAGCTCCAAGTTGTGCGAAGAGGAAGGCGGCCACCCCTAATGAAATAACTAAAGATAACCCCAACTGGTAGGAAATTTGCGAAGTTTTTAAATCTGTGTCTTTGCTCCTGGAGGGCGCCTGGAAACTGGGTACAGATTTGCTGTATATTCCGTCCCTATTTACAGCCAGGGGAGAAGAGAAGTCACCTTGTGCCCAGACAACTGCAAAGCGGAGGCGTTACCCTCTTAAACAACTTTCTCTCCTCCCCTAAGACCCAGAGGGCACGTCTCGCCTTCTCTCCCCAGTCGGCATCCTGCTTCTCCGCTAACAGACAGCACGTCCCCTTTAAGAGTCAGAGGCCGCCAATCCCTTTCTCCTCCCAGTTCCCCCGCCCTTCACACCTTGGGTGGGAAAAGAGAGTGGGGCGGGGTGGCCGGAGAGGCGGGAGGGCGGGATCACGGCGAGAGCCCCAATGGCTCTCCGGGCCGGTCGCCCTGGTCTGCGGCAGCCAATGAGCAGCAGGCAGGAGGCGTGGCACGGCGCTGTTGCAAAGCATCCAACGTGGGCCGGCAGGAGGCCGCGGGGCGCGGAGGCCAGGGGGTGTGTGAGGGCGAGCTGCCGGGGGCGGGGCCTCGGGGACCCGCCGGGGCTGGGCCGCCCGGAGGCCAGCGGCGAGCGGCTGATTGTTCCGCCGCAAGGTCGGCGGGGTTCTCGCCGCGCTGAGCAACCGAGCACAGCCCGGAACTGCGCGCGCGCGCTCTGCCTGCGGCGCTGGGACAGTGAGGCGCACGGGGCCCTCCGAGCAGTGCGGGGGTGACCGCGCCGTCCAGCCCCGGGTCTGCTGCTGGGCGCTCGGAGCCGAGAGGAAGATGCATTCGGGCGCACAGTTCAGGCTGAGGGGCTGAGCGCTTTCCGTGCAAGAGCGGCTGCAGCACTGCCCTGGGCGGACGGCCGCGGCACTTGGCGCGCGCGGGGGCTCCGGAGCCGGCCAGGAGCGCGGCGGGAGGACAAGGAACGTCGGCCGAGCAGCTCTTGCCCGGATCCGTGGGCTTCGCAGCGAGTCCAGCCGGGTCGGCCCGGATGGGCGCGGGGCTCGCGGCCCCAGCCGGGCGCTGCGGAGCGGCCCGGGCACCGGGGGCCCGCTGAGCGCCAGAGCTGCGGCAGCGGGGGAAACTTGTGCCGGCGGCCATGCCCCGGCGCGGAGCCTAGTGCCGAGCGGAGTCCCCGCGGACCGGCCCACCTCTGCGGTGGTCCGGGACCTCGCAGTCCCCGCGCCCGGAGTTCGCCGCGCGCTCCAGACAAGATGGCGCGGCCGGCCCGGGGAGCTTTCGGGGCCCAGCGCCGCTCTCCCTGTCCTCTCCTGTGGCTGCTGCTGCTGCTTCGGCTGGGCCCGGCGACGGCGGCAGCCGACCCTCGACCGCCCTGCGCTGCCGCCTGCACTTGCGCGGGGGACTCGCTGGACTGCGGCGGGCGCGGTTTAGCGGCGCTGCCCGGGGACCTGCCCGCCTGGACGCGGAGCCTGTGAGTGCCGCCCTCCCCCGGAGCCCCGGGCGCTGTCACTGGGAGACGGGGCGGCGGGGGTGCTGATCCCGGATGGGGGGTGCGGGCTGAGGGGTGTGCGTGTGTGTTTAAAGTTGTGTGGGCTGAAGACTGTTAGCATGGGTTCGTGGTGGTGAGGTCGTACGTGGGGCTCCGGAGGAGAAAAGAGTGTGCCTCGTGGGGTGCGGAGGTGAGTGAGCAAAGGTTTTGGGGTGTGAGGGTGAGCGGGAGTGGGTCGTGGGGGTGTGAAGGTGAATGGGCCCTGAGGCTTAAGAGGATCAGGAAGGTGGCGAGTAGGGAGTCGGGAGGTGAGGGAAAGTGGATGCAGAGTGGAGGCGAGTGTGCTTGTGTGTCTGTGTGTGGGTGGAGAGTGGGAAACATCTGGAAGGGAGAGCGTGAGGAAGTCTGTCTGGGGTCTGCGGGTATGTGTTTCTCTTTTTCCTCTCCTGTAACCCAACTCTTTGGTGTCTGAGCTCCTTGGCCTTCCAGTGGGTAAGGAAGGAAGGTGACTCTTGGCTCCAGTCTTCCATTTACATTATTTATTAGTGAGAGTGCGTGTGTAGCAGCCTCCTAGTCCCGCAGGACCTTGGTGCCCCAACTTGGCTCTGACCGGGGTAGAAGACAGCCTTCCATGGAGGACCCCCAGGTTTGGGGGCTTTGAAAGTTCTTGGATCTGTTACCCCCGAGGCTGTGGCAGTCCCTTTCCACCTGATGGGCACTGGGGAACTGTGTTCCAGACCCTTCCTGTCTATTCCTTAGGGCCCCTGTTGGGCTTGATGATCCGGTGGGCTGGAGCCCACACTTGAGCATTTCTCCTCTGTAAATGTGCTAATTGGTTTTGGAGTAGTGCTACTTCAGGAGAGGGTGCCAGGAACATGGTTGATTTAAGCTGTTTGTTTCACCTGGAAGAGACTCTTTTATGTGCTGTCAGGATTTTGGCCTATCAGGACATGGTGGGACCCTACTTACAGAGGTTTGGCTGAGGGGATGGGGGAGAAACTGCTTTAGACTTCTATAAACATGGTAGAATGTAATAGCCTTTCTTCTACTTCTAAGAAAATCTGGTTCCTGAGTCAAAAATCCTCTCCAGTTATCAGTAATTAGCATCTCTGCAGAACTGTTAGTACCTACTGTTAGTTAGTACCTTCCAGAAAAGACCTAGCTTGTATCGTCTTCTTTTCAGTTGAATAATTGGACATCTTTCCTAGAACAGAGAGAGGCAGGGGAATAACCTCAGGCATGACATTCACTGTTTAAAAATGAGAAAACTGGTGACACAAGTTTTAACCGACACCTGTGGCTTCATCTGAGAAAATATGGTCTGGGTTTCTGGCTGCTGTGAGGGGAAGGAAGAGAAGTTGATTCCTTTCCCATGTGAAGATCGGGTACCTCTGAAAATAGGGCACACATCTGTCACTTGGACCCCACTACACGTTGTCTGTTGATCAGGTACCGCAGAGTTTGGAAGCTGGACTTTTGTTGGGGTTAGCTTTTCTCAGCACTTCTTTGCTTCTTCTGTGGGATTCACTGACTTAGTGAAAACCAGTGGTGGGCCCAGCGGTTAACACAGGCAGTGGCTGTTCTGTAGTGGGAGACACAGCCCATCATTGCCAGTAGCTAGTGTTTTATTTACTTGGGGGCAGCCTGGGGTATTGTGGTTTTCCCTTTACATATTTCTAAGGTGGATTTTAAAATAGAAAATCATGTGGGCAGAATGAGAATAACTTCTGAAGTGTTCACCTGTGGGAAGAATGACAGTGCCATATGTCAGTGGCATGGTGGGGAAGGCACTTAATTCAGAAATGGTGACTTTGCCGAGAGGACAGGGTGTCCCCTTATTTGTACTTCCCTATGGTCACAAGATCCACTTTGCCTTGGCCTTTAATTTTTGGAGCAAAACTACTGGCCATTTTTTGGGCTTCCTCTTGCCTAGGAGTGACATTTCACATGATATAAATACCTTTAAAATTGCAGTCTTTTCCCTTTTACTCACACGTTTGATGACCAATAAATACCAAACTGGGTATTTTGAGCTTCAGTAGATTTGGTCATACTGATTATGGTGTTAACTGATTAGATTTTGAGATGTGAATGGTGATTTCGGATTAGCATGTGGCAATACCATGTTCACTACAAAATGGGTATCTTTTGAAAAATATTTGTGAAATCATTTTTTTCCGATTAAAGAAAAATGAAGTGGTGTGTGTGTGTATGTGTGTGTGTATTTTCTAGACCAGATTTCTCCATTTAAGTCATTAGTCTTATTCTGAGTTTTCCATCGGGATATTTATACCATTTGTATTCCTGGCTGTGATTCAGCAAGACTTTAGGGAAGAAAGTCTCTATATATAATAAAATAAAATATCTTGTAGTTTCACCAAGTTTACACCCTCCGAGTCCATTGTGTCTAGAAAATGCTTTGAGCCCGTTTATAACCCCATGAACTAGATTTACTGCAGCTAGTTTCAGACAATTTCAGGCCGTGGGTTTGAGATAGAAGGGGACCTGTGACTTTATGGAAATTTACTTTTTTCTTTTGTAAACAGTGCATCTAATTTTGGAGTTGCTCCTAGGCCTAGCACACGGAAAGTAAAACTTTGTAATAGTGAATGTAAATGCAGTTTGTATAGAAAAAAAAATGGAATGGCAGTGGTAGAAGGGAAAATACATTCATTCCTGGGGCCTGAGGATAACTTCTTCAGCACAATAACTTATGGTTGTAGTAGTGGAGCCATAACTGAGTCTGCCATCCCATTACGTAGGTGAGATTGGCATAATCCAACCAGCACATTCATAAAAGCACCAAACACTGCCAAGCCTTATTCCAACTTCCCAGAACCTTAGAAGCTGAACTTCTTAGAACTTAGATGTTTGCTTTCTTTGAAATTATTTTTGAGAGCAGGGCTTGAGAAGCCGTGGAAGCAGCATTAAATAGAATTTACCTTAGACTTTTCCCTGTGGCATAAAGTTGAGCACAGTATGTTGCTAGTGTAACTGTTCTGGGGCTGAGTGGTAGCTCCTATGATTGTGATAGGAAGGAAGGAGGGCAGGCCCTGGAGGAACAAATCCGGATTCTCAGTCATTCTTACTGGGGTTGAGGGGGTCAGTGGGGGGAGGGCGAGAGACAACTAGCTTTTGAAAGCACGGACTTTTCACTCAAGGACTCCCAAGTGTGGTTATCCTGAACCACATTAAGATGAGTGTATTGATTTGGGTCTCTTTGTATTATGTCTCCTTATGTATTTGCAGTACCAAACCCAGGTGCTTAAATCTAACCTTGTTTTTGGCATGAAAAGTGGTGCTTGAGATCCCATTAGAAATTAAACACCAGCCAGAGGTTGCCATTGTAGTTGTGAAGCAAAGAGGGCCTTTGTCTTTCAAATTTTACAGCTGTGCTGGAAGGGCCAGGTGTGCAGGGTGTTGTGAATTAAGGATTTGGAAAATACTTCCCATCCTGTTTATGCAAATTAGATTTAAAGTGATGATGATGAAATTCTTCCAGAAACGCAGCTGAGATTGTTTTGTGTGTGTGTGTGTGTGTAAGAAGTTGATTGTTGTCAGGATGGTCTTGAGGTCTCCCCTTCTGCCCATTTTCCTCTTTGTGTCCCTGTATAACTTACGAAGAACTCAGCAGACCTTGAACATCTTCCGATTTATGAGGACGGACAAAGGGTTGTTTGGATTAGGAAACCTTTTTAAACACAGGTTAATGGCAGAAAATCTGAAAGGTACAAGTGTCTTCAGAGTTTTAGGGACATTTATCTTGGGCTCTGAGTCCTCTTCTTTGCAACAGATGTCAGAAGCGTGGCCCTCCCTTCCCCACCGAGGCAGAGCACTTGTCAGTTACTAGTTCTCTGATACCTGCTTTGAGTAAGGGAAGTCTGGTGAATAAAATCAGTTGCCCTGAGAGAAAGACACATTGTTTGAGTCCTTCTGATATGAAATTATAGCTATCAAATCCAAATTTTGGAATACTTTGAAGTTAGGAAGTGTATGGAGACTCCCAAGTTCCCATAAAAGTGAACTGTGTTGGCACACAGTGTCCCTCTTGCCTTTAGGATATGTCGGAACTGTTCGTGCCCCCTTTCCCAGGGATTATTTTAAAAAGAAAATACCTCTTTCCATAATTACATTGATCAGTAGATTTCACAGACTTTGGACTTTGGAATGTATTGTCCAGAATAATTTATTATCTCCCAAAAAATGAAGATGATTCAATGTAGTGTATTAAGAGCTGATTCCCACTAGATGTCCGGACGTCCCGGCACTCTCGCTCTGCTCCTCTGGCTGAAGGTTTCTCTCCCTGCGGTGCTCAGGTCTTTGCCTGGGTTCCCCACGCAGCCTGTCCTCAAGTTGGGATGGCCTCTGGCTGACCTTTCTCTCCCTCAGACACTGGGCTCACAATGAAAGGGCCTCTCCCCCATTCGCAGAAGTGTCTCCTTGGTGCAAAGGCTGTTCAGCATCCTCCCTTTCAGGGTAGACAGGAATGCGAGAGAGCCACTAGGGTTTTGTGTCACTTAACAATGCACCTGGCCCTGTTCTGTGCACCTGCTGAAACCCTGAAGGCCTGTTAGCCAGGGAAAGGGAGGTTGTTTAACATAGCCTATGATTATTTTAAAGATGACATCCACAGGAAAGAGAAGTCTGGAAAAGGGATTCATTGAATTCATAGTCTCTGTAAGTAATAATGGATGTTGGTTGTACCATGGTCTTTTCTTCTTTTTCGCCATTTGTTTGAAACTCAAAGGGATTCTTCTGATTTACCCCATAGGTTGAAGGACTTTCAGGTTCCCGAGCAAGCCTAATTTTCAACTCCTTTTGAAAGAGCTTGGTGACATTTACTCACTGGGGACCTTCCCCCTCCTCAGCAACTGCAATTTGAAACCCTGGGGGTCTTTTAAAAGCCAGCGGGACTCCGGGCTGTGTTAATATTCAGAGCTGTTTACAATGGATGCAGTTTCAAAGGCTGAAGGCATTGTCTTGAGACAGGAGGGAGGAGGAGTGGAAGAAAAATTCCCAGGCAGAGAAGGGGAAATATCTAGAAATCCTCAATGTTCTTTGGCCTGTGGGAAATTCAGGGACTGTTAGTGGTGTTTTTCTATGACTTAAGCATGACCTTGAGCCTATGCGGTCCCTTCCATCTGCCTCATGGCTTCAGTTCATGTTGTGTGTCAGTAATGTGATGTCTAAGGCTTTCGTAGCACGTTAAAGTCTGAGAATCAGTAAGAAACTCAGATCTTTTCATATCTTCCTGTGTGAAGAAGTAGGACTTTGAAGACCAGAGGTTAACATTTTCACAATAGTTTACCCTCTTGGAACCTGCACTTATTTTTTATGTAACTGTAGAGTTTAGTAGTACAGACTCACCAGTTTCACCGGCCAATTCCATTGAGAAAGTTTCAACTGAAAAACTTCATACATGACCATTATTGGCATGAAGCAAAATGAGTAGATAAATCAAGATTGTCAAAAAAATGAAAATTGTGGTTTGTCTGTGGTCTAATTGGAAGTGGCCAGTTTGTATCCTTGTTTTTGTTTTTGGAGGGGTATGCTCATGAACTTTTCTTTTTTCTTTTTTTTTTTTTTTTTTGTGACAGATCACAAGCAGGCAAAGAGAGGGCCGAGCAGAGAGCCCGATGTGGGGGCTTGATCCCAGGACCTTGGGATCATGACCTGAGCCAAAGGCAGAGGCTTTAACCCACTGAGCCACTGCTTTCTATGTTTCTGTATCATTACATTTTATATAATCTAATACGTGCCTTCTATCCAAGTATGTTATGCATATTTACAAAAGTCACTCAATTTCTTAAAAAGCTGTTCCTCCCTCTCGCTGGGTTTCATGGTCTTTGTGTCCTCTGTTCTGTTGTCTTTGTCCTCAAAATGAGCGTTCCCTGTCCTGGGTATTGGCTTGGGTTGTTTATGGAGACAAGAGTGGTTGAGGGTGAAGCTTTCTTCACTTCTACTCTGTTACGCATGTGGATGCCCTCATCCCTGGTGATGACACCCAGCACACACCCCTCACTAGGGAACAGTGATGAAGAGGATGAAAGTGATTTCCAGCGGCCATCCCTGGCTTCACCACCCTACAGCTCCCGCGTGCTGTGGGGCGAACCTCCGTCCTTCCTCTCTAAAAAGAGAATCATGATATTCTGTGCGGCACCTGCTGAGAGGCCAGAGTTAGATAAACATGTGTTTGGCCCATTTCCTCCGTGTGAGTCTGTCAGCTCCCTGATGGTTCCGGAGCCCAGGTCCGAGGTGAAAGCCTCAGAAACTCAAATTTTGCGTCTTCTCATGGCCAGTCCCTTCACATCAGATTTCCTGGTGACAAGGACTTCCTGGGAAGAGCTGACTGCTCTGAAACGAAGGCCTGTTTTGAAATGGGCAGGTGGCAGGGCTCACATCCCACACAGCCTTCTCTCCTGAAGGTTTGGGCTATCACGTATAAAGTGAAACAAGTAGCACTTTATGTGCCCTTGGGAATCTCAGACCAACCTGGCGGGCAGGCAGGGGAGCTGTGAACAGTTGCAGCAAATTATGCAAATTATACAATTAGCAAAAATTATTGAGGTGGTTTATAAACATATTCCAGTTGTGCAAATACTTCTCTCTATTTAGAATTATCCTTTGGGAGGCGGGTGTGGGAAGGAGGCAGAGAATAATTTTATCCTATTATTTCCCTGGTTTCATTGAAACTGAACCCCGCAGAGATGCAGGTCGTGCCTCTTGGTCAATAGCTAGAAAAAATGCAGG
Organism: Taxidea taxus jeffersonii; assembly: GCA_003697995.1. Lineage (NCBI taxonomy): Eukaryota > Metazoa > Chordata > Mammalia > Carnivora > Mustelidae > Taxidea > Taxidea taxus. The sequence goes on along the minus strand of ML093291.1, from coordinate 14,371 downwards.
TGCACTCTTCCAGACGGGGGTTAGGTTACAGACTCTGAGGCCCGCCGAACGCTGCACTGTACCCATTTCTCGCTGGAAATATTTAAGGGTGGAGGAGGGGTGAGGCGAGTTGGGCTGGTTACTGAGAGCTGGGGAGCGGTGACAGCGGTGACGTTTTTCATTTGTTTTGGTTTGTTTGCAGTTGAATGGTATGGGACATGGGTGGTGAGCAGGGGGTCCTCATCCTGGCCAGACGCCACCTGAAAAGCCATTTGCTCTCGTTCCTTCTGCGCCTGGACCAGCATCCCTTCCCCAGTGAATGGCCATGATTCACAGTCTTGCCCACAGGAACGGCCACGATTGTTGGCATCTTTATTACTGTTTAATCTGGCATAACCAGTAAAGCCCATTGTGGGAACAACCAATCCGTTCATCGCTGCAGGTCCTAATACACCTTGGTTTCCTTATGAACCAGGATGCAGGTTCCAGTCACGGCTTGTTCGGTTTGCCCTGGCAGAAGGTGGCATTCAGAGAGTTGAAAGAACGCATGGCCTGTCTCTTTTGAAGCCCTTGGCATTGATTATTCTTTAACCTTCTGGGGTGCACAGGTCTCTAATCTTCTAAGATCTCCAGGGTTTTCTTTCTTTCTTTTTTTTTCCCCCTCAAGATGTCATTATTAGGAAGACAATGAATGAAATGAGTATGGGTCTATCCAGCAAGCGGAATTATCTAGTTGTTGAGAAACAGGGTAGAAATAATGAAAGATTTTTTTTTAAAGATGATTTAAAAAAAATTCACATCATCATCTTCTAAGACCCCTTTATGCAGCATTTAGCAAGTGCCCCCCAACCCCTAATTCCTGTCCTTTGCTTCTTCCACCATTGTATAATCTGTCATTCAAATAATTTGTCACTTATCTTGGAGCATAGGTTGCCCTGATAAATTCCCTCTCTCTCTGGATTACCTACTTGGTGATACCTGTTACATACAATGAGAAGGAAAGAGCACTTTTGAACTGGGGGACAGATAATCCTGCTTTCATTCCATGCCTTCTAGTTGCAGAGCTCTCTGTTTGAGAGCATTGGCACTTTGGGCTGAACAGAGAGAAGGTGACAGGCCTGGGCTCTGCCTGGGCTCCGCCTGCTAGGGGAAGCTGACCAAGGAATACACTGTTGCACATGTAATTTCTTTCTCTTGTGAGAAGATCTGAAGAGTCTGATTTTTTTTAAAAAATCTGAATGTGCAGCCAGGTGCTTTAAAAAAACAAGCTTAATGTCTGTTGGCTTAGGGTGTTTTTTCTTTCCTTTTTATTAAGGAGATAGCAGACCTCTCTAAAAGTGTGTGGGATCAGTAGTGAGCTCTCTGTTCCGTTCGCCAGCTTGAACAGTCAACCGACGTCTCCTGGGTGATCAGTGCCCCAACATACTTCTCCCCTTTCATGGTCATGTGTGAATGTATCGGGAATTTTTATTGTTATGAACAGCTTTATCGAGATGTAATTCACATACTCTACAGTTCACTCAGGGGTGGTTTTAAGAAATGTGAATTTGAACAACTTTTGAAAAAAAAGTCACCATGTAAGTGTGTTTTTCCAAAAGGAATTTTGGTTAAGCTATATATTTACAGAATGTTTATTGAGCACATACCGTGTGTGTTCTGAATTTATATGTTCTCAGAATAGGTCTTTTTTTTCCCCCTTCTTTTGGGAGGTGCTTAGAAAGTTCTTTGGTCCTACAGTCCTTTGGCGAGTGTGCAGTTCTGATGGCTTGGACTCTCCTCTTGTTGCTTTGCATCGGGGTGTTTCTATGATGCTATTAATTGCTGATTAGAAGCCATTAGTGAACAAACATAACTTCAGTTGGGTCATTTAAAAAGTGATATTTCAGATATTGTTGGCTAATAGAGGGGTAGTTAGCCGCTGGGTGTAGTCAGGGCTTGAGTCTGAACTGAGTTAACTGTTGTTTACTTTGCAAGGCCTGACCCTCCAGCTGTGGCTCCTTGAGGCAGCTTTAAATAGAGTGAGAGGCACCCTGTAAGAAAATCCTCCAAAAGCAAAGAACTAGGTTCCTGGAACCCTCTGTGCTTGATTTAAACTTCACAGTCTTGAAAATGCTTTTCTTCAAGTAGCTGCAGAATGGTTTTGTTTTGTAGAAGTCCATGGTTCAGTTTCTCCGCAGTCTGCACTGGTGGTATTCTTTAGGAGAGACCCTTGGCGATTTTACACTGACCGCCACTTCATTAGGAATCTTAATGGGAGTTCCGCTGTTGCCCAAGTTCCCTTGGCTCATCCTGGTTTGTGGAATGATTTCCATATTCTGTTTGTGAAAATCGAATTCCATCTCGATTATGGGGTGTTCAGTGGTTTGAAAAGCTGCCCACAGCGGTCAGGTGAAACTCACGGACATGGTAAGCTTAATTAAATGTATATATTTGATTAGATACTATCTTACAATGGAGTCTACCTTTGGAAAAGTGGAAGCCCATGCCAGAGGGTTTAAGGAAAGTATATGGGGAGAAAAACGCAGAATTAAGAAATTTTGGCTGTGAATTTAATTTCTGTTTTGCAAAGTGGGAGAACTCTGTTCCTTCGTCTGATTCCAGCAGTGTGGTACCCTGGTCCATCACCGTGCCTCTTGCCTACGTTGTAGTTTGCGTTTTACTTTTTATTATTATTATTATTTTATTTATTTATTTTTTGGTCAGTGATTTCCTCCCTCCACCTGGGCTGGTCTGAGTTTCTGGCACACAGGCTCCCAGCGCTTGCAAAACTTATAAACAGCTAGAAGAGCTCCTCGCTTCCAGGAAGCTGGTTGATGCAGTGAGGTGATGGATGTGTGCAGAAGCTGCAGCTTGCAGGGGCCGGGGTTTCCTTCCATCTCCGGAGGAGAGGAGATCCAGAGAGCAAACTGAAGTGATGTGGAGCTGATCAAGCCTGCCTCGTCCCAAATTCCTCCGAATGTTTTCTCAGATTCGGTGTCTGGGTAGGACTCTTGGCCATGGGTGATTTGACCTCATCAAGGGTTGTGCTCTGCCCAAGAGAAAAATCGGGAACTCTTTGGAGATTTTTTAGTTCTTTCACAAGTTCATTTGAAACAGTGCTTAGAAATGATTAAATTATATTGAATTCCAGACTGTCCTAAAATAAAGACTGGCTGACCTCAAATATTATTTGTCGGGGGGGTGGTCTAGGGAAATTTATTATATTGTAAATCTTGGCATTCGGTACATCTTTCTGGACAGAAAGGAGGCTACATTTTCATGAAGCTCCGTAAAGAGGTTCATGACCAAAGAGGGATAAGAACTAGTGAACCAAAAGGAAAAATTAATTTTCTTAAAGCTCTGAAGGCAGACATGTGGTAGAATGAAAAAATAGCCCATGGCTGGCTATCAGGAGACCTTGGGGTTTTGTCCCAGCTCTGCCCCTGATCGGCAGTGTGACCTTGGGCTAATGAATTAATTTCCTTTCTGGAGAGGGATGTATGACTTCTAGGGCTCTTTGTTTTCAGGTTTATGATTTTATCCTAATTGAAGCAAAGAGGGACTAAGATTACTACTTCTTCGATGGTAAGAATTAGAAAACTGATCTGTGTGTCTAGGATACTTCTTTAAAAGGGATCTTTGCATGTTTGGCAGTTCTGAGTGGAATCCTCAGATGGACACCCTGGGCAGCAAAGGGAAGTAGGGTGTGCATGGGGACTCTGAAGGAGTAGGCTTGTAGGTGTTATTGAAGCAGAGCGAATATTCCATGGTATTTCTTCCTTTGACCTTTGCCTTGTTTTTCCCTTTGGAAAACTCAAAGAAAACTTTGGAAGCTAGTGTAGACCTACCTTAGATCTTTAATTTAGCTTTTTTAAGATTTAGATAAAAAAAATCAAATGAATCAGTGGCATGTTTTTCCAAAGAGTTGCTTGTCTCTGCTTTTCTTAGGGCCACTGCAGGCAGCTTGTCTTTCGAGAAGGCGCTCTGTGCGTACTTGGGATGAGTAACCTTGTGAGTGATGCTGGTCAACTGCCTTAGGTTTCTAGAGGGGCCATCTGTGATGGATCTCAGTAGTACCTTCCAGAGGAAGGGCAGTTACACATCACCTGGTCTGTCCTTTCTGAGCTGGTTCTCCAGGGTGGGAACATGGTGGATATCAGAGGAACTTTTAACCCTTTTACCAGGAGATGTTCTGTGTGTATCCTTTAAGGGAGAAACTCAATAGCCTGATATGTACAGTCCAGTGGTGTGGTTTCTCCACTTTCAAAGTCTGTCTCTTGCTCTTTTTTTTTTTTAAGATTTTGTTTCTTTATTTGACAGAGCTCACAGGTAGGCAGAGAGGCAGGCAGAGAGAGAGGGGGACCGAGCAGAGAGCCCAATGCAGGGCTCGATCCTGGGACCCTGAGATCATGACCAGAGCCGGAGGCAGAGGCTTTAACCCACTGAGCCACCCAGGCACCCCTGTCTCTTGCTCTTATTTTGGTCAGGTTAATACCAAAGCTACCCATCTGCCTGTGTTTTTATTAGTTTGCTCTTGGTCAGACGCTCTTCTTAAAAGTTGTGATCCTGTCATCATCAGACCCTCAAAGTCTTTATTTATCATGCAGAATCTAGATGTTTCTATTTTCTGTGTTCCGAGTATCTCCCTTTCTTCCACATGGAGTCTGTTAGTGCCTTCAGTATGACAATTCTTGGACTTTTCTCTTCTTTTCCACTCATTCTTTGTCATGGAAATTGTCATAAGGTGGAACCTTTGGATTTTTTTTTTTTCTCTAGAACAAATGCTTGGAATTTGGAACGCTCTTTGGGGATACAGCTAAAAGGCAGTGAATTTGGAGTCACAATTAGTGGTTTGGAACTTGTTGACAGGAAGTTTAACAGGAATTAGGGACTACTTTGGGACTAAAGGAAATAGTCCAAAGAACTAGAATTTTTTTTTTAAGCGTTCCCCTTATAAGACCTAAAGATGGCCTTTTTTTTCATATGCTTTCTTAGATCAAAATAGACCACAAACTCTTCCCATCCTTCTGTGAGCCTCTTTTGTCCATGTCAGACATTCTCTCTGTTTTTCACTTGACTTTGTTCACTCTTTATTTATATCTAGTCCTCTCTCAGTCTTCTTCCTCCACTTTGATTTGAAAGCAGAAGGGGTTGTTCGATTCACATACCTAGGAGTCTCCTGGCCATTACATGTTTATTGCCCTGTGACTTTTCCTTCTTGGGGCTAGATATATCTTTTCTGGGCAGAAAGGATCCCATATTTCCATTGTTTCTCAAAGGGTTCCTGAGGTTTACCCCCTAAAGTGTGATTACTGCTAATTGACCTGTGTGGAGGACTTAACAGGGGTGTTTTAGGAATTTAGATATAAAGAGTAAAAGGCCATTTTCTCGGTGCTGCGGCTCTGTTTTCCCATCCGGCGTTCGTGCTGAGTAAAGGGGTAGATTCAGAGGTGAGTGCTCCTCGCGGTATGGATCTTCAGTAAGAAGTCATACTTTGTGGTTTGTCTGATTTTATTTCTTTTTTCTTTTTTTAAATTTTATTTATTTATTTGACAGAGATCACAAGTAGGCAGAGAGGCAGGCAGAGAGAGAGGAAGGGAAGTAGGCTCCCCGCTGAGCAGAGAGCCTGATGCGGACCCTGGGATCATGACCTGATCTGAAGGCAGAGGCTTTAACCCACTGAGCCACCCAGGTGCCCCGGTTTGTCTGATTTTCTATGTCAGGGTGAATGTTTGAAGAGACCATCTGACCTAAAACAAAAGTTATGGATGGTCCTCCCTTCGTTTCCCCTTTCTCCTTATTTTCTCCTTTCTGACTGAGAACCACTTCAAAGAATCAGATGTGTTGGTGCCAGACGCCATGCAGTTATTGTTAAAAGAATTTGGAAATATAATTAAAAACAAACTTTGTTGAGCAGAGCAGATCCAGGCGAGTTCTTATTTTGAGGGAGAAGGGAATTCCAAGTTTTTCCTCTATTTGGAGCCGATGTCTCCGAACACTTGTTCTGCAAGATGAATCATCTGTGAATTCTACATCTGGGAGTTATATATTGGGAAATGGCATTCTTTTTAAATGCAGAAGAAACACAAAAGCTTAAAGTTACAGTGTAGTTGGAAAATTCTAGTCAGAGTTTTTAAAAAAACGAGCATTGAGGTGAAATTGGCAGCATCATTGGACATTGGGATTATGATACCTAAAATAGACTTGCCCGTATATGGAAAGCAGCCTGACAGCTACACTTAATTTATGAGGACCCCTCCGCTTTGTTTCGAGACACAAAATTTTAAAATTTTTTGTAAACATCAACTCATATAAGAGTCACTAGTTAAGGCAAATGTGGCGTGGGTCTGAACTTAAACTTAAGCATTTGTCTTGAATACTTCAGATAAGTTCAAGCCATGTTCACCAGTGAAGAGCCCAGAACAGTGCAGGGGTTTGGGGGCTACTGGGAAAGATAACACCATGTCCTTATCCTCCACAGAGGGCCCCCCCCCGCCCCCATTCCACACGTGTGGCAATGGGGATAAAGCAGCCATGTTGGTAGGTGACACAATGGTCAGAGTGGCTTCTCTGGTGTCCTGGTTGCCTGAGTGATCTTAGGCAGTTGACTCAGCTTCCTCTTACCTCAGTCGAGGGTAATCAGGAGGTAAACCTCACTACTTGTTATGAGGACAAAATGGGAATAGTCTGTAATTTTTAAAAATTTTTTTAAAAGATTTTATTTATTTATTTGACAGACAGAGATCACAAGTAGGCAGAGAGGCAGGCAGAGAGAGAGAGGGGGAAGCAGGTTCCTTGCAGAGCAGAGAGCCCGATGTGGGGCTCGATCCCAGGACTCTGGGATCATGACCTGAGCCGAAGGCAGAGGCTTTAACCCACTGAGCCACCCAGGCGCCCTGGAAATAATCTGTAATTTTTAGAGGAGGGCCCAACACACAGCAGAAGCTTGAGGAAAGTTAGCTACTCTTGCTATAACTCTGGCAATGAGAGCAGTTTACATTTTTGCACTCAGAATCCTGTCCTTTAACGTAATTATCATCTTACCTCAATGAAGTGTAATACTTCTGCATTATCCATGAAGCCTGGAGCGGTTGGCTGACTTGTCCAGGGTCTCGCCATTGCCACAGTTAGGGCTCAGAACTGACCCTCCATGCTGGTATGGAGAATGACCATGGTGAAAACTAGTACCATTTGTTTTCTTGTGTTTCTCTTGCTTCCCTTTCAAGTCTGTGTGTTCCTTGAGTCCCAGGATTGGTCCTTCAACTCTTGGGGGCCTAATGCACCAAGCACAGTTCCTGCTGAGCTGCCTGTGTTCCATAAATGGTGTCTCGAATGTGATCTTGAAGAGCATGCATCTTCATTGGTAGACTCGTGTGTCACAATCCATTTTTGGTGTGCCCCTTTGGTGAAGGGGGTGGTAGCAGGCACATATGTCTCACCATCTGTTGTTTATTGTTTCTCTTAGGTTGTGGTTTGTGTTCCCATTCCATGTTTCTTTGGTTTCTGGAGCAACTGCGAATATTATATGCTCGGGGATCAAAAAAGTAAACTATTTATAAACAGTAAAGTATCCTTGGGTTTGGAAAGTGTTTTTCTCAAATGCGTGTATATTTGGTGGCTTTACCATAATCTCACTGATGGATCATTAGACAATTTGTAGACTGAGGCACATCTAAAAGATGGGCGAGTCATAGGCTGGCCTTGTGTAGCTAGCTTACAAACAGCTTTGGTGATAAGGCCCTGGTGTTAACGGTGACCCGAGTGGTGTATTTTTAACTCAAGAACATATAAACAGTTTAGCCTGCCCATGGAGTTTATATTCCGCCTGAAATCCTTGGCATGCCTTGAGTTCTGCAGCCCTGGGAGATATATGTGGTCCTGGGAGACTGTGATGGTCACCAGTGACCCACTGGCCCCCACTCTTCATGTTAAAAAAAAAAAAAAAGGGCCCATCAGGAGAAGATGGAAGGAAGAAAGGGAGAATTCCTCAGTGGTTTTGTAGGGTACATTTTATATTCAACTCTTCTTCTATACTATTTGTTTGTGGTATGCAGACTTTAGGGGGCATGGGGAGATTTTCCTCCTCTATTTTGCTCCCCCTGCCAGCCACAGGGTCACTGCAGAGTCACATACTGGAATATGGAATTCCCACTGCCTAAAGCTCTGGCTGTCCACCCACCTCTCCAGCATTCATTGTTTCTTCCTACGGGTCCTGGCCACCACGTGGGACTCTTTCCATGCCCTCGGAATGCCGCCTGTGTCCCATCCCTCACATCCTCGTCCCTCATTGCACTGGAAAAATGTTCTTCCCTCTTTGCATTGCCAACTCCTCCTTATTCCCCCTCTTAGCTGTCTCTTCTCTTGGAAACCCTTCCTGACCTTCCCGCTGGGTTAGAATTCTGCCTTGAGAACTCTCTAGTGCTTTACAGAGAAGCGTTGAGTTGACTACTCTCTGTCTCCCACACTCATCTGTAAGCTCCTGAAAGCAGGGGCTGGTTTTGTGCCTGACCTACCATTGTATTTCTAGAATCTGGCCCACCTTGTATGTTGAATACAGATATTGATGTACACAGAGCCACTGGTGTTCATTCTATGCTGGTGTTCCTTCTATGTGGTCCTATAAATCCTATAGAGATATATTTTCCAAGCACTTAGGATAATTTAATCCTCCCAGGGGCTCATCTGTCTGTACATTTTCTAAATATACCTTGTCTGTTTGATGGTATGCTCTATTCCCCACCAAATATTAGTGTTGAGAGACTTGGAAGAATGGAAAGTCGAAGTTAAAATATAGGCAGTTTCTGAACTCTAGTAAGAGTCAGCTGTTTCTCGCCCCTCTGGTGTGGGAAGGTGGCTTTTAAATCCCAAATCCAAGTGTTGTTACTGAAACTCCTGTTCAGTTTGGGCCCCGCCTGTGGCCTCTCTCCCACATGGGGTCCCCAGGTATTGCTTCCCTTCCGGATTTCTGGTGGCTGTCCTTGGCAGGTGGGCCAAACCCAGCTGCTGTCCTCCATGTTTTGTTTGGCGAGGGAGCCCACAGGCATTTCCCAACTGTCAACGTGGTCTCTCCTCTGCCCTTTTGCTAGAGCTGATGTTTGGAGTCTATTTTTTGAGAATGACACTGAGGGTAGGGTTGTTTCTTACCTAGACTGAGGCTGTCTAGACACCCTTCCCCTTGTGGTTATTTTGCTCAGTTTATGCTGAGCCCTGGCCAGGCAGCTGGTCTGGGTTGCTTGGCTCTTCTTGACTTTCCAAAGACCTCGACTTTGACAAAAAGGATGGTCAGGCCAAGGTTGTTTTTCTCCCTCTTTGCTGGCACAGGAAAAGGCCGCTCTCCTTGACGGGAGTGAGTTGTGAGAACACGAAGGGCAGGTTACCATGCCCTTAGTAGTTCAATCCAAACTAGCAATTTGGGTTTACAGAAGCTTCCATGGCAGGACACTTGGGGCAGATAGATTTCTAAATCTGGCGCCTTACTGCATGGACCTCAGGTGTGGGCAGTCTCCTAGAGATGCTAACAAGAAGTAGTGGGGAAAGCTGTGTTTGGCATAGTGAGCTCTGCCTCAAATGTTTGTTCTAATGGTATCAAGATCTTGTAGGAAGGCCCTTGTATACCCAGTAAGTTGTGATAGTCAAGGGCCATAGTTTAATGTTAACGGGGTTTTCTACTATTGACCTATAGTCTAGTCACCGTGCTTTTATTTTAATTACTTTTGATTTTCTGGTGACACATGGTAGACATGTCCATTGCATAAAGAGGAAACCACAACAGAAAAACATAATTGGAGGGAGACAAACCATAAGAGATTTTTCATCTCAGGAAATAAACTGAGGGTTGCTGGGGGCTTGGTGGGGGAAGGGATAGGGTGGCTAGGGGATGGACACTGGGGAGGGTATGTGCTATGGTGAGTGCTGTGAATTATGTAAGACTGATGATTCACAGACCTGTACCCTTGGGCCAAATAATACATTATATGTTAATAAATTGAAAAAAGAGAAAAAAATAATTGCTTTCATTATTGAATGATAAACATGATCACTCTGATGTATGAATATGTCTGTGGTTGAATACCTATTTTGAGTTCTATTTTTTAATGCAAAATTAAGGTTGCTATACATTTGTAATTCTGCTTTTTTAAAAAGACTCAGTGTCACAAATATTTTCTCTAATATTAAACATTTAAAAAAAAATACAGTTTAATGGAGCTCCTGGGTGGTTCGGTGGGTTAAGCCTCTGCCTTCATCTTAGGTCATGATCTCAGGGTCCTGGGATCGAGCCCCACATCGGGCTCTCTGCTCAGTAGGGAGCCTGCTTCCCCCTCTCTCTCTGCCTGCCTCTCTGCCTACTTGTAATCTGTCAAATAAATAAGTAAAATCCTTAAAAATATACAGTTTAAGTCATAGTTCAGCTTTCCCTGATGTTAGACATCTAAGTTTTTTCCTAAACCTGGGTAAATATCCTTATACACATATCCTTATATGTTTCCTATTTCCTTAGATTGAGTTACTAAATTCATATTGCTCTGGATATGCAACTTCTTAAAATTTTTGGCATGGTCACCAATTTACATATGAAATTGTGCCCATTTCCTCCACACCCTCACTGCTGCTTTAATTTTCCTGTACCTGTACACTAGTTTAATATAGGAAAATTGCATTGGATTATCTTAATGTACATTTCTTTGGATGATGAGGCTGAGGATCTGTACATATGTTACTCATAGACATTTCCTGTTTTAATTTCCTTCTTTTTTTTTCTGATACTCAGTTGGCCAAATAAATGAACTTTGTGCCCTCAGTTGTGAACTCTGGGCTTGAACACAAATCCAGATCCCTAATTCTGGAGATGATGTGTTTCTGAGAGACTGAAAAGCCTCTCTTGCCCAGGTGTCACCATGGAGAAAGCCGTGCTCTGTGTGGGCATTTCACAGATTTTGGAATCTGACCTAGGAAATGTTTTGGTGTTCTTCTTCAACCGAAGTGGATTATGTGTTCTGGAGAGGAGTGACAGGGTGGCTTTGCAGATAGCCACAAGTCGCCCCAGACTGCACTAGCCCTGCAGAGTCTGCCTGCCCAGGCCCGAGCCGCCCCGTCTATGGCGGGTTTGCCCAGTGCCTGCAGCTGGTAGGAATCAGAGCAGAGTAGCGTGGCGGAGAACCCTTCAGGAACAGCTTTCAGCAAATGGAAATTATTTTAAAACAAATTGATGTGGTTTTTCTGTCAAACCTACTTGGAGCATAAACAAGGTTGCTGCTTCCCCTCCTACCAGCGAGGCCGTGTTTAGAATGTGGCTTTCAGCAAAGTAAACACGGTCTTGAAAGTGAGTTGTCACTGTGTGTGTGTGTGTCTGATTTGAAAAGTAAAAGTAGAGCGCTAACCCGTGTTCTGGGAGCTGGCCTGATGGCGCCCAAGACTCCCCTTCTCCCCGGTTTGTCTTCTGGTCGCCGCTGTCACTCCCTCCTTGAAGGGTTTGCAAGGTAAGAAGCAATTTGGTGCTGAAAGGATTAAAAGGAACTGAAGTGCCAGGTCAATTTCTGTGGTGAGATAAGCATTTTAATCTTATCCCTATGCCATGTAGGAATACCAGAAACATCTTGTGAAATACTTCACTCTGTGTGCTTGTGAGCAGAGATGCCTGTGCGCGCCCTCCGGTTGGGGCGTCTTGGGGTTCTCTGCCCCTGGCAAGGTGGTTCCTGCACTCTGGGGACAATGTCAGCTTTATTAAATTGGCCACAGACTCCCTAGAAGGTGAAACAATGCTTTTAATGTTCTGATTATGTATTAATGAACAACCAGGCCAAGGGGGCACTTGCCAAAAAAGCTACAAAGTGAGAAAGCCACCAATATCAGAGTGAACTTTGCACCCTGAAAGTGTGAATGATGTTGGGTGAAAGAAGTTTATTGCACAATGGGGACAACGGGAATCTCTTTGATGTTGGTTAGAATCCTGGCGGCATTAGACTTTCGGACTTCACAGTTAACTGCATCTTTGCTGGTGAGGACAGCACTTCGAGGTCTAGGGAATGTGCTCCTGGCCAGGAACGACCAGCAGCATACCTGTGGGGTGGTGGGATGTGGGGGGCCTTGGGCATTTGTGACAGCTTTCAGTGATCTTCAGCTAATTTTAATCTAAAATTGAAACGTATGGTCTCCAGCCTTTCCGCTGGAGAGACTTTTCCAGAAATAGCATGCTATGATTCTAAAACCAGCCTGGGGTTAGATCTTAATCAGTTAGCTGTTCATCTTAATCTAACTAATTTACTTCTCCCCACTGGGGGACATTTTCCCTGCCTTCTGGCTTGTTCTTAATTTTTGAATGGCTGGCCATTGGGGAGCTCTGCCCTCCATGGCCTTATTAAATAATTACTCAGAAGAACAAAAAAATGCTCTTTCGAAATCCTGAGACTTTGTTTTCAGCGGGAGGATACACTCCAGCTGAGGTTTTCCACTTGTGATGGATTCATGGGCAGAGCTAGGGAAGTGAGTCTAGTACAGTTTAGGAAGCAGGAAGGATTGATGAGGTGGGAGGGATTTTTGAAGGTGGCATCCTGGCTTTACTATTCAAAATGCGGGTATTTTGCCTGCTCTCCACTCCATTTATCTACCAGCTTGAAAAATCTTCTTTTTCTTACTTGAAAAATCACTTTTGCATTTTTGTGGTATAGAAGTGGCTAGTTGGCATTTTCAGATTAGAATTTTGAGAGCCTGATAAGGCAGCAAGCTTTATTGAGCTATAATTCAAATTCCATGAAAATGATCCTTTGAAATGACAGGATCCAGGGTGTTTTGTTTTAAATAGGCTCTGTGCCCAGTGCAGGGGCTTGAACTCACCACCCTGAGATCAAGGCCTGAGCTGAGATAGGATCCAGGGTTTTTAGTATATTCCTAGAGTTGTACAACCATCCCTACAAATTCCAGAACATTTTCATCACCACAAAGTGAAACTGTGTATCCGCTAGCTGTCCCTCCCTACTCTTCCTTCCTCCCCTTCCCTGGCAATGCCTACTTTCTATCTGTATGAATTTGCCCATTCTGGACATTTCATATAAATGGAATTGTGCAGTACCAGCCTTCTGGGCCTGGTTTCTTTCCCTAAGCATGATATTTTCAGAGTTCTTCCATGTTATAGCATGTGTTTGCAATTTTCCCCTTTTTATGGCTGCATAATATTCCATGGTGTAGATCTACCACATTTTGTTTATCGGTTTATCAGTTAATGGGCTGTGGGTTGTTTCCACTTTTTGGCTCTTTTGCATGATGCTGCTGTGACATTGGTGTGCCAGGTTTTGTGTGAATGTGTATTTTCATTTGCCTTGGCATATAGGTACACCTAAAGTGGAATTGCTGGGTGATAGGGTAAATGTGTTCAGCTTTTTGAGGAACTGCTAGATTTTCCAGGGACTCTGTGCCCTTTACCAGCAGTGTATAAAGTTTCCTCTCATCCCCAGTCTCACCAGTAGTTGTGGTCTTTTTAATGATCGCCATCCTAGTGCGTGTGAAGTGCTGTCTCCTCATGGTTTTGATTTGCATTTTCCGTATGACGGGTGATGCAGAGCATCTTCTCCATTTGTCTGTCTTTTTGGCCATTTGTCTATCTTTTTTTTTTTTTTGGAGCAATGTCCAGATTCCTTGCCCACTTTTTAATTGGGTCATTTTAAAAAGAGAGAGATTGTACCATTTTGAATGGTTTGGGGTTTTCTGTAGGTAGACATGCTTTTCACTGTGTCACTTTCCTTAGGTGAGATAAATTGCATTTTTAATACTTTTTAAAGACTTAAGATCTTTGGATAGAAATATAATGGGCAATACTTTCCTGGTGTATTTGGTTTACTTGCAGGCAGAGGAGAAAATGTAAAAGAACAGAACTGTGGTCCATTCTTGCATTATATCCAGATTTGGGGGGGTCTCTGTGGGAACCTCATCACACACAGGGTTCTCCACCCTGAGAACAGGAGAATTTGACCACCTGTAACCTAAGGAAACTTGCTGTGCCTATACATTTATAGCCAAGTCTATTTTCTCTGCTCCAGGGCAAGTCTTCCTTTGCCAACAGGGTTTTGCAGCTATAAATTAGACAGAAATGCAGTATTGAGGCTGTCCAAAGGCAGGCAGGGTAATTGCTCTGGACGGGTTTACAATAGGGAGGTGTGAAGTGCTTGGTGGCAACCGGAAGCTGGGGGAGGGAAGACAAATTGAACTTGGACGGCTTTGGGGCAGTGGGCTGACACAGCTAATTGAGAACGCTGGCCCTGGTGGCTTTTAATGGGAAAGGAAGCTGAGGCCTTGTGAGGGTTTCCTTTACAAGAAACCAGAGGGAGGGGGCTCATTGAGTTATTTGGGAGTTAGTACTGAATCTCTGTAAGCATTTAGAGCCTTTGGCTTGGATGTCGAGAATCAGATTTTCTGTTTTTTT
>RCUC01001244.1:0-75317 GCA_003697995.1 Taxidea taxus jeffersonii | reverse complement strand
GAGGGTGGCTACAGGCTGTCTTTCTTAGTACAGTTGTGGACATGATCCGGGTCAAGAATTCCACACCCTCCTCCTCTCCCGCCCACGTGAAAGGGCTGTAAAGACTGGAAACTTGTAGCTACGGCCCATTCTGTCATGGAATAGGGAGCTTCGCTCTCTGGTCTCCTCCTCCCTTCAGCCTGCAGGAGGCCTTTTAGAAGCCACAGTCTGTGTCAGCAGTGGGAATGATCATTGCATGCGGGGAGGATCTTGTCGCCTGTCAAAATCAACATCACATTTCCCCCTCCGCTTTGATACTGTACCATTCCAGCTGTGGTCGCCAGATCCTTTTGATGACACAGGAAACTCTGCCCTTGGTTGCTTTCATGTATGTTTTATGAGAACACCTAGACATGAATATTTATTTAAGTAACTTGGAGCATGTCTCTTTGATTTTCTTTTTCTCTTCTGAGTCGTGTTGAAAGGATGTGGGGGGGGAGGGCGCGCTGTGTCATAGTTCACCTGTAATGGCCCTTGCCTTATCCGCCCCCCTTCCCTACCACGCTGAACAGCTGAGTCATGTAGGCAATGGAAAACATGGCCTGGGTTTGCATCAGTTAGCAACGCAACCCATTTCTGTTTCACTGATGAAACACAACTCTTTCCTCTGCAATGTCAGCTTTCCCACAGGATACATCGATGTACCCTTGTCATCTCAACTCTTGCCTGTTTGGATTCCTTTTATGGTGACTGTCTCAAGTGCAACAACAGATCCCACCCTCCTCCTGCCTCAAGCCTCAAATTCTTTTAAGTAATCTTTCTCCTGCGGTCAGAGGGATGTGTCTAGAAACCACAAATTTCCCTAGAACCTTTTTTAGACTAAGATCCAAACTCCTTAGAATGGCAGTCTGGGTCTTTTATATTCTGACTTTGACATGTGTCTCACTCTTGCACCATTCATCCACATAATAATAGTACTTGCTATTGTTATTATTGAGGGTTTTTAGGTGCTAAACACTTTACCTATATAATATCTCCTTGTGCATCCTGTGCTTTAATTACACTAAGCATTTCTAGTTTCTAGAAGGGTCCACATTGTTTCACAAGTGCCCCTGTCTTTCTGCAGATGCTGTTTCCCTCCCAAACGTCTCTACCTTTAAACCCCTATTCATCTTTCCAGATTCAGCCCATGTATCACCCTCCTGAAGCCTTCTCTGATTCTTTTTTCTTCCAGTTACATCTATTTTAGAAATAGAAAGCAATGTTTTAGCTCAAATAACTAGAGTATAGGAAGGACAGGAGTCAAGGCAAGCTTCTGGGACAATTGGAGCAAAAGACATAAATGCTGCAGGAACAGAATGTTCTTTTACTATCTCTCCTTTTTTTCTTTTTCTCCTCCCAAAGCTCCCATTCTTTGCTACCAGGGAGGGACTGAGACTTGGGGGCACTCTGTCTCAACTTTAAAAATCTCAAAAAAGGGGTGCCTGGGTGGCTCAGTGGGTTAAGCCTCGGCCTTTGGCTCAGGTCATGATCTCAGGGTTCTGAGATCGAGTCCCAATCTCCGCAGAGCAGAGAGCCTGTTTCCCTCTTTCTCTCTGCCTGCCTCTCTGCCTACTTGTGATTTCTCTGTGTGTGTGTCAAATAAATAAATAAAATCTTTTTTAAAAATCCCAAAAAATCTTTGATTGGCTCAGCCGAGTTAGCCAATCATTTGACCAATGAGATGTGGGCTAGAAACATTTCCCAGAAGTGTGCCTAACAGTGCAGGGGCGAGGAAGTGTTGAGGAGATAGGGGGCAGGGGTAGGGACAGTGCTAGACAGGCAAAATTATCCCCGTCTACCGTCTAACCATACCCTCCCCCAGCCCCACTTGACTCAGTGCTTTATTTTTTTTGTAAGTGCTCTCAACATCTTTGTTTACCAACACTCCTTTTAATGTGCAAATAAACCCTTTTCCCAAGGAGATAAAACAGAATCTTGTTACAAAAGTTCCCAGAGATTTTTAACAAAAGTTCCCAGAGATTTTTAACCCACGTTCGCAATAAATTATTTTCTGGTCCAGGAGATAGGTTTTCTGGTAGAATTCAGAACCACACCAATCTGGTGCAGGATTGGCAGACTGAGATAACGGAGCCAGAGAGGTCTACATTTGTTTTATTTTATTTTATGTTGTTATTTATTTATTTAATTTTTAGTAATCTCTCCACCCAGTCTGTGGCTCACTCTGTCTACATTTATTTTATTTTATGTTGTTATGTATTTATTTAATTTTTACTAATCTCTCCACCCAGTCTGAGGCTCGAACTCACAACCCTGAGATCGAGAATGACATCCTGTTGTGACTGAGCCAGCCAGGCGCCCCAACATTTGACTCTGGCCTCCATAGTTTCATGACCTTAGACAAATAAACAAGTATGCCAACCCTTGTTTCCTCATTTGTAAAATGGGGACAAATTTACTCTATTAGACAAGATGGGCTCCCTTATGCGGTAGTAACAGCCGGCGGATCTCGAATGCATGAGCAGTAAGTGCTCATGGTTGAATGGCACAGAGTTTTGGTGGCTGCGTCTTCAGAACAATATTGCAGCTGCTGGTAACTGACTCAGTAGGATGGCACTTCCTGGCCCCTTGTGTTTGGATGGAGCCATGGTTCTGGTGGTGAATTGGGAATAAAAGTTATAGTGACAGGGGTGCCTGGGTGGCTCAGTGGGTTAAGCCTCTGCCTTCGGCTCAGGTCATGATCTCAGGGTCCTGGGATCGAGCCCCACATCGGGCTCTCTGCTTGGCGGGGAGCCTGCTTCTCCCTCTCTCTCTGCCTGCCTCTCTGCCTAATTGTGATTTCTCTCTCTGTCAAATAAATAAATAAAATCTTAAAAAGTTATAGTGACATTTCTGGGCTCTAGAGCGTTTACTTTCTGGTATGAGACCCTTTAGAACTCTCTTCCTCCTGGACAGCAACCAAAACTTTTTGAAATGTTGGCTACTCCATCAACCCCGTTTCCCTAGAGACTAATAGGAGCGACCCACGCTGTTGAGTTGTTTTAAGCCACTGAGTTTTGGAGTTGTTAGTGATTGTGGCATAACTTCATCTAACCGAACTGAATGAGGAGAAATAGGGTATTTGAAGAAATTGGCCAAAGGCTATTAATTGCTTTCTACTTGGTGCTCTTTGAGAGATTGCAGTAAATATTTGAACTGCATTTTCAGTTGTCTTCAGTTACCATACTGGTTTGATTGGCTTGCTCGCTCCTTGACTGGCGTAGGTTTGGAGGTGTTGGAGAACTGGGTGCCAGGGGATAGCTGCCCTTTACCTTCTAAATATCTTGGGATTTTTTTTTTCCCAAAAAGAAAGGGTTTTCAGATGTTAAGCAATCCAAATGTCCACTAGATGCCCTCTAGCAAAGTCGGCAAAGTGGAAGTGCTCCTTCTCTCTCCAGATTATAGATTATCACCGCAAAAAAGAAGTCATTCTGCCATGGTAGAAGTGAGATAAGCAAGAGGGCAAGGAGAAAGGACTTTGCAAAGCAACTCCCTAAAATCCCCTGGACACACATAACTTCCCATCCACTCTGAGGATGTATTTGAAATATATATAAAGAAGAAACCAGGAGGAAATCTTTGTGACCTTGGATTAGGTAAAGATTTCTTAGATATGACAACAAATACACAATTCACAAAAGAAAACACTGTTGGGGGGGCATCTGGGTGGCTCAGTGGGTTAAAGCCTCTGCCTTCGGCTCAGGTCATGGTCTCGGGTCCTGGGATCGAGCCCCACATCGGGCTCTCTGTTCATTGGGGAGCCTACCTCCTCCTCTCTCTCTCTGCCTGCATCTCTGCCTACTTGTGATCTCTGTCAAATAAATAAATAAAATCTTAAAAAAAAAAAAAGAAAACACTGTTGGGTTGATCTTCATCAACATTAATAGATCTACTCATTGAAAGATATTGCTAAAGGAACGAAAAAACAAGACACAAACGGGAAGAAAATACATGCAAAGTGCATATATGATTAAGGGCTTAGAGCCAGAATATGTAAAGAACTCTCAAACCTCAATAAGAAAAAAAACAGCCCAATTAAACACGGGATAAAATATTCGAACAGATACTTCACCCAAGATACATGCAGAAAACAAACAATCACATGAAAAGATGCTGAACATATCATTTGTCATTCAGAAAAGGGCAGTTAAAATCACTGTGGAGTACCACAACACTCCTAGTATGGCTGCAATCACAAAGACTCATCATAGGGAGCATCTGGAACCACCCTACACAGTTAGTGGGTTGCAAAATGACACAACTACTCTGAAAACATCTGACACTTCCTTAAAAAGTTACATCTCGGGACGCCTGGGTGGCTCAGTTGGTTGGGCGGCTGCCTTCGGCTCGGGTCATGATCCCCGCATCCTGGGATCGAGTCCCACATTGGGCTCCTTGCTTGGCGGGGAGCCTGCTTCTCCCTCTGCCTCGCCTGCCACTCTGTCTGCCTGAGCTCGCGCTCTCTCTCTCTAATAAATAAATAAAATCTAAAAAAAAAAAAAGTTACATCTCTACCTACCTTATATGGCCCAGCCATTCCACTTCTAAGAATTTACCCAACAGAACTGAAAACATACGCTTACCCAAAGATTTATACAGGAACGTTCATAACATGTGTCTTCGTAATAGCCCCAAACTGGAAACAATCCAAATGTTCGTCAAAGGTGAATGGATACATTAATTGTGGTGTATCAATACAATGGAATGACAATCAACAATAAGAACATGTGAACTGCTGGGGTGCCTGCCTGGCCCAGTGGGTTAAGCCTCTGCCTTCCACTCAGGTCATGATCCCAGGGTCTGGGGATTGAGCCCTGCATCAGGTTCTTAGCTCAGCAGGGAGCCTGCTTCTCTCTCTCTCTCTCTGCCTATTTGTGATCTTTGTCAAATAAAATCTTTTTTTCTAAAGATTTTATTTATTTATTTGACAGACAGAGATCACAAGTAGGCAGAGAGGCAGGCAGAGAGAGAGGAAGGGAAGCAGGCCGAGCAGAGAGCCAGATGCAGGGCTCGATCCCCGGACCCTGGAATCATGACCCGAGCTGAAGGCAGAGGCTCTAACCCACTGAGCCACCCAGGTGCCCCTAAAATCTTTTTTTTAAAGAACATGTGAACTGTTGATATATCCAACAACATGGTTATTCTCAAAATAATTATGCTGAATGAAAGTAGCCAGGCCAAGAAAAAAAAAAAAAGAGTACATAGTTTAGGACCTATTTATATAAATTTCTAGAAAATATTCACTACGAGACAGAAAGCGGCTTAACGGTTGCCTGCAGGCAAGATGTGGTGGGTATAGAAAGAGATTGAATTGCAAACAGGCAGGAGGAAACTTTTAGGGGTGATGGATATGTTCGTTATCTTGATTAAGATGATAGCTTCGCAAGAGCATATTTATGTCAAGTCATAAAATTATACAATTTAAATACATGTCGCTTATTGAATATCAATTACACCTCAGGCCGAAAAAATATATTTATAGGATTCATCTGTTATTGACTGAGTAATGATTCAGGAAGGAACTAGCAAATGGTCTACCAACTTGGGTTATAAACATTGGGAAATTATAATAAATAAAAGGCTGACAGCCTTTGGGGGCATGTCTCTTCAGTCGCCAGCCTGACCGTCAGATATGGCCCAGATTCAATCCAAAGATAAGCGCAAAGTGGCCGTCCAGAAGATCTGTAATATCGAAACCTCTTTATCACGTACCTGAAGTTGGACAGGATAGTCACATGGGCTGTGACAGCCCATACAAGCTGAACTGCAGGCAGGTTAAACCAAAGTAGTTAAGAAAATCATTCAGCACGTTTGTCTCTGCTACTGATAAAAATGTTGCTTGGTTACCTGCATGGGATAGAAATGTGAGAAATAACCTGTTTCAAGTTAAGCGCCCATAAGCTTAATACCCTAAGTTTCCCGATGAAAAATGCAAACATTTGAGTGCATAATTTATTATCATCTCAAATCATATAAATAAAAATGAGGAATGTGATTATCTCTCCTGCAATAAGTTATTAAAAGTTGTGTGGTCTCTCAGAGCCACCCTTTGGTAACAGTACAAAATATAAAATCTGCATTGGTCAATTTTTGTGAGAATTGTGCTTCTTTGGTAGAGTTGGAGCTTTTCAAATATCATAGCTTTATAATTTTGTAAAAAACTCATTTTTCTGTTGTAGAAAACATGGAGACCAAGAATGAAAAGACTAAAAATCTAATCATGGCTCTCTTACTAACTCAATTCCTTGTCTGCAAAATGGGGATAGAAGAAGTACCTCCCTGTAGTAGGTTGAACACTGGCCCCCCAAAATATATGTCCACAACCTAATCCCCAGAACATGTGAATGTTGCCTTATTTAGAACAGTCTTTGCAGGTGTAATTAAGTTAAGAACCTTGGAATGAGGATATCATCTTGGATTACCCAGGTGGACCTTAAGTCCAATGACAGGTGTTCTCATAAAAGAAAAGCAAGAGAGATCGGAGACGGAGGTGGGAAAGAGAAGACAATGCGGAGATGGAAGCAGAGAGTGGAGGGCTGCAAGGGAATGATGTGGTCCCAAGTCAAGGAAGTCACCAGCTGGAAAAGGCAAGGAATGGAATCTTCCCTAGAGCCTCTGGAGGGAGCCGCTGGGCCAACACCTTGATTTCTGATTCTGGCCTCCAGAATATGAGAATAACTTTTTTTTTTTAAACGAAGTTTGTGGTCATTCATTTCTGCAGCCTCAAGAAACCAATGTACTGCCTCACAGAGCACAAAAAAATGAGAATAATAGTACTACCAACATTGTAGGTTTGCTATGAGGATTAAATGGATTAATATTCGTAAAGCACTTAGAAGAACGCTTGATACCTGGCAGGCACGAGAGAAGGCCTAAGTGAATATTTGCAAAAGGGAACTCTGATGTCAGCGCCACTGGTGGTTGGTGACATTGCTTTTCTAGTCCATGACCGGTGAACTAGACACCATGATACCGGCGTCTCTTGTTACATTATAACTGAAAAAGGAATCGCGACGGTGAAAAGGACAAAAAGAATGGATTCCGTACAGGTTCTTTTAAGCCTGAACGCTCCATTAAAAAGGAACATTTCAATTCTCAAAGCATTTGCATCCTTCTCTATTAGCGGTCTCTACGACCCCTTAATCCCTAAACGCAACGTAGAAAGGAACGCAGGGGCCACAGGAGAAAACCACTTTCATTGGCCTGGGTGGGGAACCTGAAACCCCGCGAGGCCCCAAGAGTGCAGCATTCTCCCGCGGATTGCCGACGACCCGTGCCACCTGCGGAAAACTACCATTCCCAGAAGGCTTTGGGCTTGGGGGTGGACCCCTAAACGGGGCGGAGTCTAAGAGGAGGTCGTTGGCCGGTTCCATTGTCCGGGGCTGCAGGGGTTGCCTGGGCGGAGTTGGGAGGACAACCGCCTCCCTATTGGCTGTGAATAGAAAGGTCGGCGTCCGGCGCGCGGATGGTCGGGTCGCGGGGATCCTGGACGCCGGGGCGGGAGCTCAAATCTCCCGGGTCCGGAGCTTAAATTTCCCGGGCGGGGAGCGCGGGGCCTGCCGGGAAGGCGCCCGGTCGGTTGCGCACCCGGCGGCGGTGGCGGCCGCGGCGGCCGCGGGTGGGCTTCGCCATGCAGAGCACAGACCTGGGCAACAAGGAGAGCGGCAAGCTATGGCACCGCAAGCCCTCCCCGGCCGCTCGGGACGGGTAAAGGCGGCGGGCTGCGGAGGGGCCTGGAGGCCGGCGAGGGGCGGCTCTGCGTCCTTGCAGAGGCGTTGGAGGCGCTGTTGGGGAGGGTCTCGGGGAGGAGTGCAAGGGGCGGGGGGGGGGGGGAGGTCGGGCTCTGCCTCTGATCCCTGGCCCGGATCCCTGGCCCGGATGACCTCTTGAAAGGCACGTAGCCTCAGTCCTGCTGTGCTCCGGGCGCCGAGGTCGTCGGGGAACCCTTCCTGGTCATGGGGCGGGGGTCGCGAGGTGCGCGAGAGGATGAGTACCAGGGCTCTGCCTGCCTGAATGATCATAGCAGCCCCGTAGCATTCCCGGCGCACAGTAGATGCTCAGTAAATATTTGTTAACGATTGCACCTGGAAAAGAACTCAGGAAGAACGATGCAGGGAAAGGGCGAACGGTGCACGTCTACCCCTTCCAAATGCTGCAACTTACCCCTCTCAGGTCATCGTTTATATTCAGACAAGCGTACGTCCATCAACTGTTTGTTGAGCATCTACTCTGTGCCAAGCTTCTAAGCTCTGGAGGACAGCAGTGGTACAAAACAAACTTCTGGTTTGTCGAGTTTACACGTTAGTGTGTATGGCGGTGACGAGGGGGCTACATTGTACAGTGCAAGGTGGTTAAGCGCTGCTGCTGCTGCTGATTGTTTTTTTAAGTAGTCTTTTTTTTTTTTAAGGACAATTCTAGGTTCACAGCCAAATTGATAGGGACAGATTTCCTCTGTCCCCCTGCACTCACATATGCTTAGCCTCCCCATTATCAGTATCCCCCATCACAGAGGTGTTTTAATTGCAGCTGATGAGTCTGCATTGAGACAGCATTATCACCCGAAGTCTACAGTCACGTTAGGGTCCACTTTGGGGTTGTATGTTCTGTGGGTTTGGGCAAATGTACAGTGACATGTGTACATCACTGTACTATCATACAAAGTATTTTCACTGCCCTAGAAGTTCTCTGTGCTCTGCCTGTTTTTCCCTCCCTCCCCAGGCTCTTCTTTTCCTTCTGGTCCCGGACAGCTGACCTGTGAGTCTTAGCCACTCAAGACTTTAATGGAAACCTTTGCCCCAAGTGATGCCATCTTGGGTCCAATTGCTGCACACTTGATGCCATTGCTTTTAATTTCCTAAGATTTTGTGGCCTTTGCAGCATCACTTGAATTCATGTTTTTATTCCTGGTAATTTTTCTGTTGATCCTTTGGTAGCTTCTCAACAAATCAGCAGACTTCAGGTACCAACTATGCTTGTTCGAACCACGGTGCGGGACGTTGTACTAAGAGCTTGTTTGATTTCTGGTTGCTCTCAGCCCCCTAGCAATGCTGCTGTCCCATCAACTGTATCGAATAAACATTTTTGTTTAGGGATTCCTCAGTAGGGATTTTCATTTCCAAACTTGGAGTTTATGTAAATACTACCCCTACTTCTCATGTTCTCTAAATGTTCTAAAAGTGATTGCCAACCCATAGTAATTGTTTCTTGTTCTTATAAAATATCCAGATGTACATGCAGGATTAAAGAATTTTATGCAAATATTATTTGCTTCCACTAAACCATAGCTTTCTTTTTGTTCATCAAAACCCAATTGTGATGGTCTCAAGAGAGGCAAGGAGCAGAGACTGAGTTGAAGTAAATGTCCAGTTACTAGTTCTGTGACCTTAGGCAAGTTAATCACCAAGACTGTAGGTGAAGATAATCGTTCCTACCAGACAGGGTCATCTTAGGACATTTTAAAGACTTTAAAACAGTGTCTCATGCATCTTGGTGTTCAGCAAGTATTTGATTTTTAATTATGTTTAAGGCCTGAGGAACTGTCAGGCAACCTGTGAGCAATTGAAAGGCAGTTCTGAAATAAATGCTGGTAAAGACACTTCTAAAATAAATGTTGGTATGTGTGCATTATGTGAAATCAGGGGGGTGGGATGTTGCTATTAATTGTGATTATTATCTAGATGGTAGAGTTATAATCAGTTTCATTTATTAGTGTTTTTGCATTCTTTCCTTATTTTGAACAATGATCGTATAATTTTGTAACCCATGCACATAATAAATGTTAGAGAAATAAAATCCGAGGGAAGAGTAGTTCACTCTGATTTTAATTGCCTGGGAATATTGATATTTTACTCATTTCACTATATTATTCTCCCCCTCCCCCCTTTGGGGATGTCAGAGGAAAACCAGAGCTTGGCAGTAGTTGAAGTAAAAACAGATTTTATTCCTCTGTTGCAACAGAGGAAAGGAGACTTCAGTATAGAACTGGGCTCAGCTCTGGATGAGTGGGGATGTACTACCAAGGAGCAGGGTGAGAGGCAGTAAATGGAAGATCACTAAGAGGAAACATCTAGGATAAGTGAGTTCTGGGTAAACCAGCCTAAAAGAGACTCTTGAAGAAGACAAGCCAGGGTGACTAGATGTCCGCTAGGAGATGGTGGAGAATGAGAAACTGATCAGTCACCATGGACGATCAGGGGTTTTAATTAAACAGACTGAACAGGGTTTGTGCTAAAATTAGATTTTACGAGGAAGCACACAGGTGGAGAAGTGCCCCTGAGAAGGTTCAGGAGCCAGACTAAAGCTTTGGTCAAGCAAAGAATCTTTGTCCAGGACTTGATAAACACGAAGTATCATAACAATTTTGCTGTTTCACCCAGTGAAAAGCCTTGTGTTTAAACTGAAGAAAATGTTTACTACATTTAATTCAATTTAGTATTTTTTTAATGAAAAATAATGAGGAAGGTAAATGTTTCTAAGATCTGAGTTCAGAAACTCACAAAAGGTCAATTAAGATATAAATGTTCATGATTAGAAAGCTATTGTTGCAACAAAGAAGGGGATTATTCTGGTCTTTGTGACCTGAATAGGCACACGTAGACTATTTTAAGAAGTTATTCATTCTGTGCTCCAAGTTTTGTAACAGGTTTCTTTTCAACAGATATGTGGTACATGATCTTTAAAAAAAAAAAAAATAGTACCTTTAGACCAATATAGCCGAAAATAAAACTCATGTACACTTAGTTCACTTTGGAACACTTTATATTACAAAATTTCATTAAAGTGTCTTAAAATTAAGATATTGAATTGAAATTTTTCTTACATGCCTTGGCTTGTGGTTTATATAAAACTACTTTTCACTTATCACATCATTGTTTTTAGCATGTGTTTGTTGCTTCATGTAGCAATTTGACTAAATCAAAAATACATTCTCATATCTTGTTATTGTCTCTCACTTAATCACAGTTTACGAATCTTTCCATATGTGTGCTTGTGTTTTTTAATATCTGTCTTCAGCACCTGACGCACAGTGGGTTTTCAAGTATTTGATGAATCTGTATGCACAGTAGCCACTTGGATAATAACTTTCTCCATGGCTTCCAGAAATCACTAGGATGGCTTCTAGGGGAGTAGCAGGAGAGGGAAGAATGGGTAGGCAGGAAACGTCAAAATTAGTGAAATTACCGTAAAAGCCGTGTTTTCCGTGAGTAATGTTTGACATAGAATTAAATATGTTGTTTGTTTGTTTGCTTCTGCCAGGATTATCGTGAACATCATTCACAGCTCTTCTGACTACCTTCCCAAAGTCTTGCGATTTTTGAATGTGGCTTTTGACAGCTCAGGTGATTGCTTAATTGCTGGGGACCATCAAGGAAATATCTATGTTTTTGACTTGTATGGAAACAGGTGAGCAGACACCTTTGATACAGATCATATTTAACAAGTCATTTACTGCCAATTTTAGTACCTCCTATTAATTATTCATTCAGCAGGATTCATCAAGCTCTCACTATATTTCAGGTACCTTGTAAAACCCTGTCATAAATGCTGACGGAAGAAAGTGGCAAAGCATAGAAAATATGGGTAGTTTTGTTTTTTTTTTTTTTTTAGAGAATTCAGGTTTTCAGTTTGCACAATATCTCTAGTAGCTTGTTATTTAAATTTAAACATGTACTATTGCTCACTTAGCAACGTCTGGTACTTTATCGGGCCATTTAGAAAGAGCATAATTTCCTTTGTACGTTATTGTCACAGTTTACACATCTGGCAGTTTTATTTTTTATTTATTTATTTATTTTTAAGATTTTATTTATTTATTTGACAGACAGAGATCACAAGTAGGCAGAGAGGCAGGCAGAGAGAGAGGAGGAAGCAGGTTCCCCACTGAGCAGAGAGCCCGACGTGGGGCTCGATCCCAGGACACTGGGATCATGACCTGAGCCGAAGGCAGAGGCTTTAACCCACTGAGCCACCCGGCGCCCCACATCTGGCAGTTTTAAAGAATTGATCCGCACCCGTCTGCCTCCTCTCCCTTTGCTCAACAGTTTGGTACAGAAGCAGTTAGGTGGGATTGATGGAGGGAGTCATGCCCGCGGTGGGTGGGAGCACCACATCCGCCTGGCCAGAGTCAGAAGCTGTCTGTGGGGGGGATGGGGCAATCATGGGAAAGACCGGAGGCTTCGATCAAGTGAGTAAATATGTTGAGGATAATGGGGCCAGGTATCTAACAACGGGAAAGGGGAGTTGCAGATATGGAAAGGCAGAGAGAGAACAAGAACAAACCCTGGGGTACTGGATTGGAATTGGATATATCTGTGCGCACGGCCTGTTTTGAATATGTTGACATAGAGATAAATAGAAGCGTGTGAGTGAGTGAATGCATTGTAGGTACATATGTTTCCTAGCTTTGTCCACTTACAGGACCTGGCAACAACAACCCCCCAGTAGCAATGAACACACTCATTGCCTGGTTCTGTTCTAAATACCACGCTCTGCTAAAAGTAATCAGGGATCCTTGCAGAAACAGCCCATTTCAGGATGGGGGCAGGTGAGCCTGGAACATTTTGTAGCCAGAAAGGAGGAATTATTTTAAAAAAGAGTCTCCAAAGGACATAAAGGTCAGCCTAAAAGCTCTCCTTCTTCTCATATTGAAGATACTTTGAGTATCAAAATAAATAATGATAGTAAGTGGTCATAACCCATTGAGTAAAATAGAAATCTGGAACTGCATTCTGTCATCAAACAACGGTTCAATGAGAAGGGATACTCGCAGAGTCACAAAGCAGCTTCCTCCAAGATACTTATTAATTATAGATTAAGATTAATTTTGCAATGAAGAAGTCGAGCAAACACTACCTTATCAAATGATGACACGAGTAGCAGGACAGATCAAAATTCGTGTGCCCCCTGACAGCAGTGGCAACAGCAGACTGTCCCTTCCGTGGTATTCCGGCCAGGGACATGGCGCCTGGATCCAGGTAGTGGAATCATCAGAGAGACAGAGCTTAATTAAGGGATTGTGTCACAAGATGGCTCGTAATCCTCCCAAAGGTCAATCAAGGTCATGAAAGTTGTAGAAAAAACAGAAGAACTATTCCAATCTGAGGAAGACCAGAGCCATGACAAGGAAAGCCATGCATCTGGCCTGATCCCTGAAGGACATTCTTGGGGACAAGTGGCAAAACTAAATGGGGTCTGAGGATTAGGTGGTGGCAATATATCAGTGGGATTTCCTGATTTTGATAGTTGTATTGTAATTATATGGGAGAATTTTCTTGTTTGTAGGAATCCTGATCTCCGTAACTTATCCTCAAATAGCTCAGGAAAAGAAGGGGTCATATGTAATTAATCTCTCTGTGATTTATTAGGTATCTGTTAATCATTGTTTCCACTCTTTACCAAAAAAATAACTGTCATATTTCTCCCACCCTTTATTCTTGCCTAACACACCCAGCCAGTTCTCCATCTTAAATTCATAGAACTGTCGCCTCTCTGTTCCCACTGCTGAAGAAAACGAAAATTGGTGTTGAGGGACTCCATTACTGAATAAGGGATGTCCGCATCAATGATGCTTTCCCTTCATTTGCTCATCAGTACTTGTTATTTCTCCCACTCTCCTCCAGCTTCCTTGTCTTCGCCTGCTTCCTTGTCTCCTTGGGTACGACCCCACTCTTGCTCAACTCCCTGGCCTAACCCATGAGAAAATAGACACTTTCCAGCTTCCCTTCCTCTTCCCCAGCGCAGCCTCAGATATATGGCCGTCCCTGTGGTCAGTTTATTCATAAAATAAGTGACCCTAATTTCTTCCCGTGCTAATCTCCATCTGTAGCTACCCCTGCGACGTGGCACCACGAGTGTTTCTCCGTTATTTTGTCCCCTCTCCCTTTTCTCTCTGTCTATGCGTAATCACAGCCGAGAGGAGGAGTAAGTGTCAGAGCTGAGGCTTGAAGTCAAGCCCATCTAACGCCCACCATGCTGGGGTCCCTCGGAAATCTTACTTGCCTGATTGACTCGTCTCTCTTCAATTCTCATCTTACTAAATACTCATCTCTACCTCCTCCCTGGAATGATTTTCTTTTGCTTCAAGGTACAGCTCTTTCCTGAGTTTTCTCCTTCTCTGATCATTTTCCACCCCTTGTTTTGCTGACTCTTCTGCCAATGCCTACCCCTTTATTGTGCTGCTCGGGCATCTGTCCTTGGCCGGCTCCCTTCCATGTCCTCATTCATAATCTCATCAGCACCAAGCCTAGGCTTCAGCTGCGGTGCAAAGACTGTTAACCCAGACCTGCCTCTACTACCTACGGGATATCTTCTACAGGATATCTGTCCCGTGCGGTAGCCACTAGCTCTGGAGCCTGTGAAAGCTGGCCAGTCCAAATTGAGATGTGCTGTTAGTGTAAAATACACACTGGGTTGGGAAGACTTAGTATGAAAAAAAGAATGTAAAATATCTTATTTGTCATTTTTTATTGATTCAATGTGGAAATGATAGTTAAGTACATATTAAGTAAAATACGCTATTAAGATTAATTTTACCTTTTTATGTTTTCAAGCTGGAGGGTTTTTTTTTTTTTTTAAAGATTTTATTTGTTTAATTGACAGAGAGATCACAAGTAGGCAGAGGCAGGCAGAGAGAGAGGGAGAAGCAGGCTCCCTGCCGAACAGAGAGCCCAATTCGGGGCTCGATCCCAGGACCCTGTGATCATGACCTGAGTGGAAGGCAGAGGCTTAATAACCCACTGAGCCCCCCAGGCACCCCATCCTAGGAGGTTTTAAATCACATCTCTGGCCCTCACTCTATTTCTTGGACAGCACAGCTCTAAACATTTTTAAAGACCTTGAACTCACCGTATTTAAAACCAGACTTATTTCCTACCCCCAGACTTGTCCCTCTTTTGCCCAATCTTGAAAACTTAATTTTTTTAGTAAATTAAACTCTAGCTGTGTGCCAAGTACTCTGCTAAGCACTTAGCATATGTTATTTCATTCAATCAGCATATTCACTTGATCTCTTAATCACGACTCTTTTCTTACCTTCCTTGTGCACGTGAGGAAATTCCCGATTCCTCCCGCTCTACCTCATGTTCGCTGCGTCACCAGCCCTTCTCCCACTTGACTCCTTGTCCTGTTTGTTCTTTCCACTTCAGCCCGGGAGCTCTGGTTGATGTGCTCTGTAGTAGCTTGCTTCATGATCTTTCTGTCGTTTGCCATTGCCGCCAGAATCCCCTTCCCGGCAGACGTGGCTGGTCGTTAATTCTGCTGAGCTTAAAACCTTGTTGAATTGATGGTTGTTGGAAGACTTTCTGATACTAATGCAGTAATCTCTTAATAGGTTTAATCTTGTTCAGCGGACCGCACAAGCTTGCACGGCTCTGGCCTTTAATCTCCGTAGGAAGTCTGAATTCCTTGTGGCATTAGCTGATTATTCTATTAAATGTTTCGACACAGGTAAGAAGTCCTCCTATTTATCTTTTGAATAAGAGTCAAATTTAGACGAAGTACTGCGAGGAGTTTGCCAGTCTGTACAGTCGTGGGGAGAAGTCCCCAGGAGACGGCCCTTGCTGCAGACATCAGCTGCAAGTTTGGGGGTCCCGGGCCCAACCCCACATCACATGAGCTGTTTTACAAACCCAGGGTTTCTCACAACAACCCTCAAGTTTGATAATTCACTGGAACAACTGCCAGGACTCAGGAGAGCGCTCTGCTCGCGATTATAGTTTGAATGCGGGGGCAGGCTACAAACCAGAACCAGCCAGAGGAAGGGTGCACGGGCGCAGAATGTGGGAAGACAAGCTGCCCTTATCCTCAGGGACCTGTTACCCTCCCAGCGTCAGAGAGTGGCTGTCCCCGCAGAGTACTGCCAAACCGGAAATTCACCCAAGCTCTGGGGTCTGTGGCTTTTTATGGAGGCTCCGTGAGGGAGATATGGCTGATTGGATTACTGCCCACTGGTCTGAACTCAAATTTACAGCCCTCCTCCTCTCCCGGGACGGCGGGCAGGCATCACATGACCCAAAGCCCAGCCTTCCAGTCCCTCGCAGGGTTGGTCTTTCCCACGGGGCAGCCCCCACTCTGAGGTTCTGTCCGTAGATAAGCCGGCTGCTATTGCCTGAGGGACCGGCCATGAATAACAGAGACACCCCATCACTGGGGGAGTTTTAGGGGTTTAGAGATTGCCTCCCAGGATCCTGGACAAAAGCCATACCTTTCTTTGAAGCCCCAGTCCCTTAATCCTTGGGTACAAGAATAATAACCTTCTTAATATATCCTATGTATTATATACCACATCGTATATTTTTAGAGAACCTAGAGTTCTGTATGATATACCACATCATATATTTTTAGAGAACTTAGAGTTCTTTAAATTGAACCTCTTAAGAAAATAGATATCTCAAGTGTATTGTTTTTTTCTTGTTATTAAAGTGATTAATAGAATATGTAGAAAAATAATAATAAACAGGGCGCCTGGTGGCACAGTTGGTTAAGCTCTCGAGTGTTGGTTTCAGCTCAGGTCATCATTTCAGGGTGCTCTCTCTCTCTAATAAATAAAATTTTTTTTAAAGATTATTTATTTGTTTTTATTTTTTATTTATTTGTTTGACAAAGAGAGACACAGCGAGAGAGGGAACACAAGCAGAGGGAGTAGGAGAGGGAGAGGGAGAAGCAGGCTTCCCATCAAGCAGGGAGCCCGATGCGGTTCTCCATCCTAGGACCATGGGATCATGCTGAAGGCAAATGCCTAATGACTGAACCACCCAGGTGCCCCACTTAAAAAAAAAAAAAAACTTTAAGAAGAAAGATAATGATCATAGTAATGTGGTCTAACACTTACATAGTGTTTACTCTCTGCCAGGTACTATTCTGTGACTTTATACATATTAATTTCATTGTCATAAGACCCATGGACGGGGGTAGTGTTATCTCCATTTTGCAGATGAGGAGACTGAGGCACAGCAGTAACTGGACCGAGGTCCCATGGCTTGTAAGCAGGGGAGCCAGGATTCCTAAGCTGGAAGCCTGGCTCCGGGGGCCCTTCTCTTCATCGCTGTTCTATTCTCACTGTGCATGAAAGAAGGCAAACTAGTCATCCTTCAGTAATGCCTATGCACGGTCCATGTTTTTATGGTCAGGACCTATCTTTCCAGTCTGGTTTTTCTGCATATACCTTTTTTACATTCTTCTCCACCCCCCCCCAATATTTTATTTATTTATTTATTTATTTATTTATTTATTTGCTAGAGAAAGTGCACAGGTACAGATGGGGAGGGGGAGGGACAGAAGGGGAGAGAAGGGATCTTAAGCAGACTCCCTGCTGAGCAGAGAGCCCCAGGATGGGGGGCTCCATCTCACGACCCTGAGATCATGCCCTGAGCCCAAACCAAGAGTTGGCAGCTTAACCAACTGAGCCACCCAGGCGCCCCACCTCTTTTACATTCTTTTTTTTTATTCTTTTAAAGATTTCATTTATTTATTTGAGAGAGAGAGAGAGCATGAGAAGGGGGAGGGTCAGAGGGAGAAGCAGATGCCCTGCCGAGCAAGGAGCCTGATGCAGGACTCGATTCCAGGACTCCAGGATCATGACCTGAGCCGAAGGCAGCCGCTCAACCTACTGAGCCACCCAGGTGCCCCCTCTTTTACATTCTAACAAACACATGACCATCCTTTCTAGATTGTTTGGTGGAATCATTTTCTTTACCTTGTTAAAATGTGCAGCATTTTAAAATCAGCATGTAATATTCCACTCTGTAGTTGTCGGCAGTACCATAACGATTAAACCTGTTATGTCTCAATGGACTTTAGACTGCCTCCAGTTTTTGGTTGCAGAAGCTGCTGTCACAGAAATTCTAAAACACTGAATGCTTATACTCATCTGTGATTGCTTCCCTCGGATTCCATCCATTCTCCTTCTCCCTTCTCAGGTCCATCTTCTTGCAGTCTCTTCTGGGTGTCGAACCCCTTCCCCCACCAATAAAGCCCCCTCCTTCTGATGTTGTCTCCCCCTCCCCGACTACCTCCCTCTTCACTGCTAAAGCCCCTGGCTTCGTAGCCTCCAGCAGCGGATTCAGAGTCAGAACTCTCCCTCCCCGCACTCCCTGCTCCTCTAAGGTCGTTAGTGACCTCTGATTGTTGAAACCTTCTTTGTACTTTTCATTCTGCCTCTCAGTAGCATTTAACACTTTGCTTCAGGGCAGGGCCTCAGTTTCCTACTCTTCTCTCTACGTTCTCTTCCTACTCTCCTGACTGCTTCTTACTAGGCTCCCTCCTGGGTTTTTGAGTGGTCTCTAGGCTTTGGGATTTTTCATCCAATTAAAAGGAAAAAGTAGAGGAACAACTCACATGGGTTGTCAGCTTTTAATTTTGCTAAATGACATTGGAGAAAACAATAGAACTGCGTTTCATGAAATGAGATTTTTATTATAACATAAAGGAACTTAGATATAATACTCGATTAAAAATTAGTACTTTAAATTTAAGCTTCATTTCATTATCCTTATTTTTCTCATTTCACTGAAAACCAATGAAAAATTGATCATTAACTAATGCCAGGCTTTAGACTGGTGTTTGGAAACTACTCGCTCCCCAGGAGTTTCTCTCTGTTCCCTCTGTTTTCATTTTTGACCTACTTGTATCTTAATGTTTCCCAGATTTACATCTTGCTTTCGGACTATTCTCCTCAGTTTCTTCTTTCTGGAGGAAAAACATCGGATCACGAAAGTAAAACTTGCCTACCACAGCAAATTTGGAAACACAGGAAGATGAAAAGAGAACTAAAAAATCACTTCAAATTCCATGACGTAGTGATAATTGCTGTGACATTTTTGGTATTTTCTCTGCCAGGCTGTGTTCTGTGTTTCTCTCTCACATGTGTGTGCACACACCTCAGGACCAGTTTTAAAAATCAAATTCATGGGGCGCCTGGGTGGCTCAGTGGGTTAAAGCCTCTGCCTTCCGCTCAGGTCGTGATCCCGGGGTCCTGGGATCGAGCCCCGCATCGGGCTCTCCGCTCGGCGGGGAGCCTGCTTCCCTCCCTCTCTCTCTCTCTCTGCCTCTCTGCCTACTTGTGATCTCTCTGTCAAATAAATAAATAAATAAATAAAACCTTAAAAAAAAATGAAATTCATGATCACTTATTCCCACACTGCTGGATCTGTTTCTCCTCACGTACGTCTTACATCAGCCTCTGGTACCACCTAGTTACAGAACCAAGCTAGAACCACTGAAGACTTACCTCATCTTTTATTTCAACACATGTATTTGATCACAAAGTCCTTTGCGATCCAGGTTCCTCCTGGATTTTATTTCAGACACATGTATTTGATCACAAAGTCCTTTGCGATCTAGGTTCCTCCTCCACCATTTCTCCTTCATAGCTCTTGAATTTGTTCCTTCCTCCATTGTCACATTTTTAGTTCTAGACCTTCCTTGTCTCCTTCCTGGATCCTCACAGCAACAAAGAATCAGTTGTCTAATCTCTGCCTTTCCAGTATACCCACCACTACCTTGGAAGTGCTCAGTCTAAAATACACACCAGATATTCTGCTCTTCTACACAAAACTACACCTCCCAAGAGAAAGCCCAGGCTCCCTGCTGTCCCACTGAAAGCTCTTCTTCTTTTTTTTTTTTAATAAAGATTTTATTTATTTATTTGACAGAGAGATCACAAGTAGGCAGAGAGGCAGGCGGCAGTGGGGGGGTGGGGGGAAGCAGGCTCCCTGCTGAGCAGAGAGCCCCATGCAGGGCTCCATCCCAAGACCCTGAGATCATGACCGGAGCTGAAGGCAGAGGCTTAACCCATTGAGCCATCCGGGCGCCCCTGAAAGCTGTTCTTAAGCCCTTTCTCATTTTTCTTTTGTAGGTGTTAGCGGAGGTGTCTCATAAATACCCGGCCATCGAGCGAATCCGGGCTTGGATGAGCTACAGCGTTTTACCTGAGTAACTTCTACTTTCTCCCACAGTTAGCAAGGAGCTGGTTAGCTGGATGAGAGGACATGAGTCGTCTGTGTTCTCGATCTCCGTGCATGCCTCCGGGAGATACGCCATCACCACTTCTTCTGACACGGCCCAGCTGTGGGACTTGGATACCTTCCAGAGGAAAAGAAAGCTGAATATTCGACAGTCTGTGGGTATCCAGAAGGTCAGTGGAGGTGGGGCGCGTCTTGGTCCGTTGTACTTCTCAGACTACTTTCTTGGCCAATAGGATTTATAGGTGATGTAAGAGTAATGAATGATTCACTTTGTCCCACGTAGCTGTGTTCTCATAACATAGCAACACGCAAAGCAGAGTGGCCCATCAGATTGAATATGTTGCCTGTGGCTATAGTTTATAACTTACTGAGCTTTTGTCTTAAAAAATTTCAGACATAGGGGTGCCTCGGTGGCTCAGTGGGTTCACCTTCTGCCTTCAGCTCAGGTCATGATCTCAGGGTCCTGGGATCGAGCCCCGCATCAGGCTCTCTGCTCCGCAGGAAGCATGCTTTCCCCTCTTTCTCTGCCTGCTGCTCTCCCTACTTGTGATCTCTGTCTGTCAAAAAAAAATTTTTTTTTCAAACAGAGTAGATTTGTAAGAATTCCACAGCGAACCCATATATACTGTTAGATTCCGCCATTAATGTGTTCCTATATTATCTTTTACTGTACTTATGTCCCTAGACTGTATTATGGATCTATCCATCTTTCTGTCCCTCCATTTATTCTTTTTTTAGATTTTATTTATTTATTTATTTATTTATTTATCAGAGAGAGAGAGGGAGGGAGAGCGCACAAGCAGGCAGAGAGGCAGGCAGAGAGAGACGCAAGCTCC
Organism: Taxidea taxus jeffersonii; assembly: GCA_003697995.1. Taxonomy (NCBI): domain Eukaryota; kingdom Metazoa; phylum Chordata; class Mammalia; order Carnivora; family Mustelidae; genus Taxidea; species Taxidea taxus. The sequence continues at coordinate 54,502 of RCUC01001244.1, read as the reverse complement.
CCACTGATCAAGGAGCCCAATGCGGGACTCAATCCCAGGACCCTGGGATCACGGCCTGAGCTGAAGGCAGCGGCCTAACCGACTGAGCCACCCAGGCATCCTTTTTTTTTTTCATTTTAAAGTGAATTGCAGATGTCAGGATACTTGCCCCAAAATACTTCAGCCTGAATTTAATTGACTAGGTTCAGTATTTGTTGCTGTGGAATTTATATATGATGAAATGCACAAATCTTGAGTATTCATTTGTTAAGTTTTGTCAAATACATACACTTTTGTAACCTGTGCAGACCTATTACTTTCATCATTCCAGAAAGTTCTCTCTTATCCCTACCCAGGGCAGCACTGTCCTGATGTCTTTCCACCGTAGCTAAGTTTTGTCCTAAAATTTCAAACAAAGAGAGCTAGTCAGTAATGGTAATTGTGAAGCTTTTCTCCTTCTGCATGATGGTTTTGAGATTCATACATGGTGTTGGACTTATCTGTAGTTTATTCCTTTTTATTGTTGATCTCTATTCCTGTGTATGCATATATCACTTTTTTAAAAAAAATAGCCACTTCTTTTGCCTTTAATGCTTAATTTTGCTTTCTCCATTTGATTAGCCTAATACTGTTTTCAGGATCGTCTGAGTCTCATGTGTGATTCATTTTATTGCTTCTGGTTATATTGTCCATGCGGTATTGCTTTTAATTTCTTGGTCGTTAATGTGAACAGCTAACAGTGCATGTCGACCAGAAATTTATTTTGTAGTCTCCATGGAAATCTCAGAGTTCTTTAGATTGCCTTTAATAATTAAAAAGTGATAAAAGTTGTAGCCACGTTATTCTTTAGGGGTTTAGGCCAAATATCTTAGTAGGTCTTTTCTTCTTTAATTGCTTCAGCACTAAATTGAATTCTAAATTCAAAAGAAGAACACATTGGGAATTGAACCCACAATGGAAACAGAGTTATGAAACAGTGACACAAAAACCATCTGTTCTTTTTACCATGAAATTAAAATGACTAGATGCTGGATCGTTGCCAATTCTACCCTTGCTTGGTCATTTAGACATCTTAGTTTAAAAGATGGGACTCCAAATGTTAGCAATATGAGAATAAAATATAGAAAACATATATATAGAGAGTATGCAGTATGCACATAGGTATATTGTTCTAGAATAATAGACCATCTGAGTCTGTACAGTACCTGCGAACTTTTCCTCAGAGGATCCGATAGTAAATATTCTTGGTTTTGCAGACCAAGAGCAAAGTTGAGGATATTATGTATGCACTTATATAACCACCTACAATGAAATAATTTTAAAATGTAAAAACCATTCTTAGCTTCTGGGCTATACAAGAGCTGAAGGGGCCAGACTGTTGCCACTCCTGGCTTATTCTGTTGAAAATAAGAAGTAATTATAAACTAATCTTAAAGTAAAACTTTATTCTTACCGAGTTTTTACTTAATCTATGTTTTTATTCCAGTTTCTGATTCTATATTTTAAACAGAACTTTTGTGACTGTGTGTGTGTGTGTGTGTGTGTGTGTGTGTGTGAGAGAGAGAGAGAGAGAGAGAGAGATACAAGGTGACAAATGATGCTGTGAGTCTCCTTTTATGATGGCTCCTTTTAATCTAAAATAGTCTTCTACTGGGGCACCTGGGCGGCTCAGTTGGTTAAGCATTCGACTCCTGATTTTGGCTCAGGTGATGAGATGGAGCCCCGTGTTGGGCTCTACCCTCAGAGGGGAGTCTGCCTAAGATTCTCTGTCTCCCTGTCCCTCTACCTTCCCTACATGTGCCCCCCCTCAAATAAATCTTTAAAAATAAAATAAAATAGCATTTTACCATTTTTCCCCATGACATTATTTATTCATTTATTTATTTTGAGAGCAACCAGGCCAGTTGTCCTGGAAAATGCCCCAAATTCTGAATTTGTCTCACTGGTCATCATTATGTCATTTAACTTATTCTTTCATTTGTATTTCTTGTCAGACAGGAGTTATGTCTAAAGTCTTGAGTAGAGGGGCGCCTGGGTGGCTCAGCGGGTTAAAGCCTCTGCCTTCGGCTCAGGTCATGATCCCAGGGTCCTGGGATCAAGCCCCATATCGGGTTCTCTGCTCAGCGGGGAGCCTGCTTCCCTCTCTCTCTGCCTGCCTCTCTGCCTACTTGTGATCTCTGTCGGTCCAATAAATAATTAAAATCTTTAAAAAAAAAAAAGTCTTGAGTAGATTCCTGTTCAGCATTTTCGACGAGCTATTTATGTGTAGGATGCAGATGGGAGCAGCAGGTACTGTTGGATTGGCTCCAGGACCAGATGTGATAGCTTATACAGAGCACCTAGCACCTAGCACCTGCTCTGGTATAGCAAGTGCTTATAACTAAGTCAGCTGCAGCTGCTGCGGCTTTTGCTTTTGTCTGTTCTTATCTGGTAACTGATTGTACTGCGGGATTATTTCAGTGCAGTTATCTTTTCAAAAGGCTGTAAGGGAACTGTTCTATCTCTTGTGAGCTGCGTGAAATAGATGAACAGTGTCTCATTAGCCATGCAGAAACCTGGAAGTTTTCAAGTAACTCACTTCGTTGCAAAATCCAATCTTGTCTGAACTCATTTGGCAGCGAAACCTGAACTGAACCGCCAGGAGGCTGAAATGTTCGGATGTTGGAGTAACAGAGAGTTGCTCCAGGTCCCCCAGGGGTTCTACATACTGTTCCAGAACATACTTCATATTACCTATCTCAGATTGGGAATAATTCTGAATTCAGGAATACATCTAACACCAAGGATTTCAGAGAAATAACTCTGGGCCTTTGATTTCAAAATGTTTCTCTTTCCTTTTTCCTTTCTTAAAGATTTTTAAAATTTATTTTGAGAGAGGGGGGAGTGCGCACACATGCGCCAGCAGGGGGATGGGCAGAAGCAGAAGGAGAGAGAGATTCTCAAGCAGACTCTCCACTGAGCACAGAGCCCAGCGCGGGGCACCATCTACCATCTTGAGATCATGACCTGAGCCAAAATCAAGACCTGGACACTTCACTGACAGAGCCACCTGGGCGCCCCTGATTTCAAAATGTTTTTTTTTTTTTTATTTTTTTTTTATTTTTAAAAGATTTTATTTATTTATTTGTTAGAGAGAGAGCATGAGCACAAGCAGACAGAGTGGCAGGCAGAGGCAGAGGGAGAAGCAGGCTCCCTGCCAAGCAAGGAGCCCGATATGGGACTCGATCCCAGGACGCCGGGATCATGACCTGAGCCGAAGGCAGCCGCTTAACCAACTGAGCCACCCAGGCATCCCTCAAAATGTTTTTAAAGAACCTGTCACTCCAGCATCTTTCCACTGGTTTTTGTCCCCGGCTATAGGAATGATCAATACCAGTAACAATAGATACTAGTTGTTGAGTTGTACCATATACCTAACAGTGTTTGGTTATTTTTAAACTTAAATAATCCTAAAAGTAGATGCTATTCTCATTTTACAAATGGGGAATCTGCAGTTCAGAAGCATTAAATAATGTGCCCAGTGTCACAGAGCTTACCAAAGACATGTGGTTTGAATCTAAGCCTGTCTTATTCCAGAGTCACTCCATTGTACTGTCCGACCTCTCGGGTAAGCCGATTACACCTCTTCCTGTTAGTAAATTTGGATTATTTTGTTGATGTTGGAGGTAGAATATTTAAATTAAACATTTACTTTGGGATTTTTTTAATAAATCCTAGGTTTCTGATTACTGTGGGTCAGTATGTATTGGACAAGGTTGTGGTGGATATGAGGAATTGTTTAACAAAGCACGTGTTACTAAATTTAGTCTCTGTATACAGTGGACGCTCACTAAATTCCGCTGAATTGTGTATTTGATTTAGCTTGCTCTTTATTATCGGACTGAACCCTCAACTTTGAAAAAGAGTTCACCGAATTCTCACAAGTGAGTTGGAAAGCCTAGGACTTTCATATTTTATGAGGAAAACCTTCTACCCAATCCTCCAAAAAGTATATTTTGTTAGTGCTTTTCAAGTTTCTTCTAAGCTTTTTCTGATTGTCAAGAGATGACACTCTGAATAATGACATGATTCATTAGGAACAATTTTATAATCATTAAAATCTGGCAATTAAAATCACCAATCTAGTAATGAATAATCATGTAGGCAATAATCTATCACAGCTCTTCCCCTAAAATAGCAGTTGGTGTTCATTAACTTTTAAGCTTTTGCTTCTCCCAGTAGGAATAAACTTTATTACTTTTTTAGAAAAATATTGCTAATTATAATAAAAATCTTAAGTCACTTCTTTTGACGTCGGCCTTCAAAAAGCATTTCAGTGCAATAATTATAGATCACAATGTGTATATTTCATATTCTTTCAACGAGGACTGTCATAAATCTTCCTGACCCTCTTGGCAAACCACCTACCAGAGATTGTCTTTGACAAAGTGAGCCAAGGACAAAAGCGGGGGTTGAATCAGGCAAGGACAGCAGTCAAATTAGCACATTTTATTTTGTCTTATTAGCATTAACACTGAGTAGATTTAAAAGATACTGTTACATGCACATGAGAAAAATAGTTCATGATAAAAGCCTTCAACTGTTACTATAAAATTTGTAGGTTTCTTGGAGCACCTGGGTAGCTCAGTCGGTTGAGCATCTGACTCGATTTCGGCTCAGGGTCCTGAGATGGAGTCCTGTGTCAGGCCCATGCTGGACGTGGAGCCTGCTGAAGATTTTCTGTCTCCCTCTCTCTACCCCTCACTCCACCTCTAAGGAAAAAAACAAAACTATTAAAAAAAATTACGGGTTTTAGGGGCGCCTGGGTGGCTCAGTGGGTTAAAGCCTCTGCCTTTGGCTTGGGTCATGATCCCAGGATTCTGGGATTGAGCCCCTCATTGGGCTCTCTGCTCCACAAGGAGCCTGCTTCCTCCTCTCTCTCTCTGCCTGCCCCTCTGCCTACTTCTGATCTCTGTCGTCGAGTAAATAAACATTTAAAAAAAAATTATGGGTTTTAATCCTCTGAAATTTTTATAGTAATACAGTAATAGCATTAACTATTAGAATCATTTCTTAACTGCATATATATAATAGACCAGGTGACAACACAAATTAGATGCAAGGTTGCAGAAGTATTGCATTTAGGTGCCGCATGGATTCATTATGTTTGTGACGCTGGAGGAAGCCACGGTCGATTTGGTGTTGAGCCTGCTTTCCCCCAGACAGTCATTTTTGGTCTGCTCCCACTCATTACTATGATGATGGCCTCCAGACTGTAAATACTCAGGAGACACTCCAGTGTTCAAAACGTTGCACACTTCATTCCCAAAGAATGTAGCATTTCAGAGAAGATAGGCCTCCTTCTCACTCTAGGAAATGGTGAAGGTGGGTGACCAGTCAGGGGTCAGAATGAGAGGCTACAGATTGTTCAAGGTGTCCTGCCTCCTGGGTGAGTCCCTGGTCCTCTCTAATATGAGACCAAATCATATATTCTTAAAAGAATAATAAAGCTTATAAAGACAAACTAGCAGAAACAAGGACAAAATATATTCCAATATAAAGTATTATAATTAGCTTTAATGCCAGTAAGAAGGCTATTCCAGCTGGGAGTCAAAGAATAAAGAGCTAGAGATGTAACTAAGGATTTGACCACGTGAGATACCCCAGGCAATGTGAGGAGACTATTTTGAGATGATGGGCAGGAATATGTTGTTCTTCCGGCATAGGTTTCTTCCATTTTTTTTCCTTCTTTCTTTCCCCTCCCTCCCTTTATATGCTTTACACAAATGACACACAAAATCATATTAGAGGCCGTCAACATTCTTATGAGAAAATGATGAGTTTTAACTAAAATTTTGTGTTATCAAAAGTCAGGAGCACCTGGGTGGCTCAGTGGGTTAAAGCCTCTGCCTTTGGCTCAGGTCATGATCCCAGGGTCCTGGGATCGAGCCTCACATTGAGCTCTCTGCTCAGCGGGGAGCCTGCTTCCTCCTTTTCTCTCTCTGCCTGCCTCACTGCCTACTTGTGATCTCTGTCTGTCAAATAAATAAAATCTTAAAAAAAAAAAAAGCATTATTCAGAGCGTATGTAATAGAAACACAGAAATCAGAGTAAAATGGTATTTCCAACTTTGCTACAAGCTTAGTCACAATTGTCCATGAAGTAAGTTGAGTCTCTAATAAAACATCATGGTTTTGTTTTCAACTTTTTACTTTAAAAAAAAATTTTTTTTTTTAAGATTTTATTTATTTTGACAGAGATCACAAGTAGGCAGAGAGGCAGGCAGATAGAGAGGAGGAAGCAGGCACCCCGCTGAGCAGAGAGCCCAATTCGGGGCTCGATCCCAGGACCCTGGGATCATGACTTGAGCCGAAGGCAGAGGCTTAACCCACTGAGCCACCCAGGCGCCCCTCAGCTTTTTACTTTTATAAATAATGCTCAAGAAACATTTGTATACAGTTATCTCAAAGCACCTTGCTGATTTTTTCTTCCAAACGATTAGCTCTTAGAAGCAGACTGATTGGTTCAGAAGAGATACATATTTTCAAGGTTGTTGAGCTATGTCATAATGGTATCTGTAGCCAGTTTTTATTACCAATTTCCTCTACTCTCACCAGAATTTAATATGTAACCTTTATGAGTAGTTCGTATTTCGTGTCTTGTTGATAGAGTAGTACATAGTTTATAAACAGAGTCCACATGTTAGTGTATGTCTAGCTTGTGTATGTGTTTGTTATTTTTAAAGTCAATTTGATACACATAGTCTGTTATTTTCACTTGAATCTTTTATAAGGTTAAATATTTTTAAATTGTTACTTTGTATTTTATGAACTGCCTGGTCATTTCAGTCCCTGATTTTTTTATTTAAAGGATTTTACCTTTTCCTTTCAGTTTTATAATGGTATACGAGATTTCAGTATTATCCCATCTATGTCATAAATGTATATTTTTTTTGAGTTTAAGAAAAAGTAATTTTTCAAAATAAAAATCGACAACTTGTATAATTTTAAATGTAAAGAGGGCTGTGGGCTACATGAACAAGAACTGTTTTTCTCCCTCTTTAGGTATTCTTTTTACCATTAAGTAATACCATCCTCAGCTGTTTTAAAGATAACTCCATCTTCGCCTGGGAATGTGATACTCTATCTTGCAGATACCAGTTGCCAGCTCCACCTGAAAGCTCTAGTATATTATACAAAGTATTTGCCGTGACCAGGTAATGTGCATTTCACTTTTTTTTTTTAACTTTATTTTTTTTAGGTAATCCCTATACCCGTCATGGGATTCAAACTCATGACCCTGAGATCAAGAGTCATACATCCCTCTGACTGAGCCAGCCAGGCACCCCAAATGTAAATTTTTTAAAAATTTTATTTTATTTAAATTCCATTGATTAACATGTAGTGTATTACTAGTTTCAGAGGTAGAGCTCAGTGATTCGTCAGTTGCGTATGACACCCTGTGCCCGTTCTATCTTGTGTCCTCCTTGATGCCCATCTCCCAGTTACCCCATCCCTCCCCACCTTCCCTCCAGCAACCCTCACTTTGTTTCCTAGAGTTAAGAGTGTCTTACGGTTTATCTCCCCCTCTGATCCAAATGTACATTTTTAAAACACAGAATTTTATTTTATTTTTTTTTAAGATTTTATTTATTTATTTGACAGAGAGATCACAAGTAGGCAGAGAGGCAGGTAGAGAGAGAGGAGGAAGCAGGCTCCCACTGAGCAGGGAGCCCAATGCGGGGCTCGATCCCAGGACCCTGGGATCATGACCTGAGCCGAAGGCAGAGGTTTTAACCCACTGAGCCACCCAGGTGCCCCATAAAACACAGACTTTTAAAGAAATCTAGCTTCTAGTAAAATTTTACAAATTTTCATTCTGTTTTCATTATCTTATTGTCATGTGAGAAAAATTTCCTTTGAACTTATGTATATTCTGTAGAACTTTTTCTTTTTACCTTTTTGTGGCAAATTTCAAATGTACATAAAAATACAGAAATACAGGAAACCCTAATTATAGCATTCTCATTAGCTGTAATAACTTATAGCCATTTTTATTTTATCTATAACTCAACCTATTACTGCCTCCTACTACCTACTGCATAAACTTAAAGCAAAGCCCAAGCAATATCATTTCATCCATAAATATTTCAGTGTGTATCTCTAAGGAAAGGGTCCTTTTTGGAACATAACCACAGTACTATTGTCACTTTTTTTTTCAAGTTTTATCTAAATTCCAGTTAGTTAACCCATTTTATCACACTTTTTAAAAATGAATAATTTCTTAATATTGTCTGTCATATGTCCAGCCTTTGTTCAAATGAGGAACCAAACAAGCTTCACACAGTGTCTTGGATGATATATCCCTTTTCTAAGGTTTTCCTTGCTATTTGCTTATTAAGGAACTGGTCTTATTCTGTCTTGTCTGTATTTCCTGTATACTGGTCACACCTATATTTCCTGTAAATTGGAGGCTTGGTCTGATTCAGGCTTGATTTAGGGTCAGGAAGACATGATAATGATAAGTGGCTTGCGTACTTCAATCAGAAGAGCACTGCTCTTGTGATGTTAGTGGCCATCAATGATCATGACCTAGAACCGGTATTGCCTTAGAGGTTAGCAAAATGGTGCCAGGCTAATTCTGTCATTCCTTCTTCCCTTATTTACCAGAAACCTTCTATAGAGGGGAACTTCCTCTCGTCAACTTGTTGGTTATTTTATAGTTGCAAAGGAAAGGCAGGATAAATGCTTGCTTTCCCCGTCTTTAAAAGAAAAAAACAATTTTTTTTTTTAGTGGAGCCCAGTATGGGGCTCAATCTCACGACCCTGAGATTAAGAGTCAGACCAAGTTTGACTGTCTGAGCCTCCCAGGTGCCCCTCAACATTTTTTTATGAAAAATAATAAATTGGTTTATTGGCATCTTTCAGAGGTGGCCGGTGAGGGCTTTGTCTTTAATCTTTGTGAATGAATGGATTTAAACATAGTCGACGTGATGTAATCTATTAACATTATTCTTAGTGATGCTCCAGTTCTCTTCCCTTTGACCACTGGAATTCTTTCAGGTTGGCTCTGAAAACCCTTTTGCTACAACCTCAGTTGTCTGTTTTGAAAGTTTTCATTCTTTCTCATCTGACGAGATATTCTAGGCTTATCTTATACATTTTCTGTCCCAAACCTGGAATCGGCCATTTTTCTAAAGCGCCTGGGTTCGTTTTAGTGGGTGATGATATTTCAAAACCTAATCTGGATGCTAGGGGTACTCCCTGTGTGACTGATCTGGTCATTGTCCTTGGCCTTTTCAGTGGAAAGAGCTAGAAAATACATGTTACTTCCTTATTTTCCTCTCATCGTCTTCGAAGTCATGAATAAAATTCCATCAATTCCACCAAATGATATCTTGAATTGGTCTGATCTTGTGCATTGTCACAGCTGTTACCCTCCTCCAACTACCTGGTCTCTTTCAGACTCCTCTAATAGTCGCTTTATTTGGTCTCCTTGTTTTAAATTTCTTTTCTTTTCCTTTCCTTTTTTTTTTTTTTTAAGTTTATTTAATTTGAGAGAGAGAGAGAGAGAGAGAGATCAAGCACACAAGTGGGGAAGAGAGGGGAAATCAGGCTTCCCGCTGATCAGGGAGCCCAATGCAGGGCTCAATCTCAGGATCCTGGGATCATGACCTGAGCCGAAGGCAGATGCTTAACTGACCGAGCCACCCAGATGCTCTGATAGAGTGGTCTTTTTGAGTCGTAAGTCAAATGTCACTTCCCTATTGAACTCCCTGGAAAGGCTTTCCCTTGTAGTTAGAATAAAATCCAAGCTCCTCATCATATCCCTGAGGCCTCTGTCATCCGGCCTCGGTTTTCCTCAGTTTCCTCCTGTTTCCTTTCCCTTTAACACGACTCTGGCCACGCCTGGGCGTGACTTCTCTGTCTTTCTTAGGTGGCTAACCTTATTCCTTTCTCAACAGCCACACATCGACCAGTCACGTTTTTTAGGGAGTAGACCTTCCTGCTTTCCCAACCCTGTAACTCCCGTCTCATTTTATAGTTCTTTATAGAACTGATCGTCAGCTGAGATCAAGTGCGTTTATTTGCTTCCTTCCCTTCCTCTAGACTGAAAATCCCACAGGAGCAGGGGTCCCGCCTGCCTTGTTCCCATTGTGTCCCTGGTGCCTGACAATACCTGGCCTGCGGTAGAAGCTTTGCAAGTCCTTGAATGAATGAGCAGCAGCAGCGCGAGTTAATACAGCTCACTGTTTTTGTGCCTTGTAAAAGCAGCTCAGTTCGAGCAGGAAGAGGAAAAGCTGGGTCTTTTGGGGTTTCCATGTAGCAGCGCGGTACCAGCTCAGTGTAGTCCTATGTGAAATAGAGGAAGTCGGGTAGTAGTAATGACTTCGAGATTATGCTGCAAAAGATAAATGTTACTCAGAAATCCTCAGCGAAGTCATCAAAACAAGCATTTGTTAAGCTGGTATCTTAGTACAATAGGTAAAAAAAACACACAGGCCATAAACCTGAGCTTTCCTATATGGTAGCCACTGTTTGCATGGGATGGCTTAGTAAAAATTAAATTAATTCATTTCCTCAGAAGCCTTAGGCACATCTCAAGTTCTCAGTCACATGTGGCCATAGTGAGCATGTTGGGCAGCGCGGAGAGAGAACATTTCGATCCCGCTGGGCCATGGTGGACCGCGCGGTTGGCAGCAGTCCACGTGGTCCTACGTCTCACCTTTCGTTCCGCAGAGATGGTCGAATCCTGGCCGCCGGGGGGAAGTCAAATCACCTTCACCTGTGGTGCTTGGACGCTAAACAGCTGTTCAGAATTATCCAGATGCCCGCTAAAGTCCGAGCCATCCGCCACCTGGAATTTCTCCCCGATAGTTTTGATGCGGGTTCTAATCAGGTTAGTAACATAAAGGTAGGACGCTACACAATGTCTGAACTGTCTCTGCTCTTGTACCGTGATTGTTATAAGGACCTGAAATTACTAAGATTACGAAGAGTCTAAAGCTGAAAAAAACTTACAGGATTAGCTTCTGTGTACTACTGACAATTCACCCTTTTTCTGAAATCAGCGTACTTTGACGTTGTGTCGGGCTTTATGGTTCACAGGGTGCTTTAGCGTGTTATTTTTTATTTGCACCATTACACGGGCTGACATTAAATCTTAGAAACATGAAGTGATTGGTCAACATTCCTATTGATTGTGAGGATTAAGGGGGAGAGCAGAATTAAAATTTTTCTTTTTGTTGTGCTGTTTGATCTCCCATAACTTGTACCTCAGTTTTGTGAAACACGTTTTCTTTGTAACTTGCCTTAGTTTATAGAGTACCCCCCCACACACAACATTTTGTAAAAATTTTCTTTGCTTATGTATTTTATTTCATGTTATTCACTTTTTAAAAGTAGACTCCACACCCAGCATGGGACTTACACTCATGACCCTGAGCTCAAGAGTCACATTCTGTACGGATTGAATCAACCAGGTGCCCTCACACCATTCTTCTTTTTAATAGTTGAGTAGTCAGACCTTAGCTTCCTTATCATAAATTGACTATTTCTAGTCTTGTACTTTAGCAAGTTATATATAACTCGTGACCCTGAGATCAAGAGTCGCATTGTCTGCCAACTGAGCTGGCCAGGTCCTCCTAACTTAAGGTTTTTGAATAGACAAGCATTCACAACATAAAAACATTAAAAAATAAAATAAAATAAAAAGAGAGTGAAAAGTAAAAGATAAAAAATATATAAAAAACATTAAAAATAAGACAATGATGTGAACTCTCTTATTCTTTTCTCCCTTTTGCCCAGTTACTCACTCTCCATAACCACTGTTGTTATAAGTCCTCTGTTTCTCCCACTTTTTTATGTAGCTTTGCACCTTACATTTCTACACTTTTTTTTTTGCCTTTCTTCACTTAATTGACCTTGAAGATTGTTCTATGTCAGTACAGAATTTCATTTTTTTAACAACTCCATAGTATTTCATAGTTTTTTAGCCAGTGTTTTGTTATTGAGCACTTAGCCTGTTTTTAGTTCTTCTTTATTACAAATAATGGTGCACTGAGGGCTGTCCTGGTGGCCCAGTCAGTTAAGCATCTGCCTTTGGCTCAGATCATATCTCAGGGTCCTGGGATCGAGCCCCAAACTGAACCCTGCCTTGGGCTCCGCACTCAGCAGGGAGTCTGCCTCTGCCCCTCCCCGAGCTCTCTGTCTTGTTCTCTTTCTCTCAAATAAATAAAATCTTTTAAAAAAATACAAAAACAAATAATGGTGCGCTGAATAACTTTTTGCACGTACCGTTCACGCACACCATTTCACCCAGAGCTGAAACAGTACAATTAAGGTGATGTGCGTCAGTAATTTTGAGGATCTTGCCAAATTGCCCTCTAGAAAGGTTGCATCAGTTGTGAATGGGGGAGGGGGGTTCCGCCAGCCTGACCCAACAGAAGAGATTGCCACCTTCAGACTGCCTCCAGCCACTTCCAGGCTGTTGCCTCTCATGTAGCAGGTGACATCAGCATCTCGGAGCAGCCCGTGGTGGCACTGCTTACCCGCCCCGCGCTGGGGGAGAAGCCGGGCGTGGACAAGGCAGTAGAGGGCTCTACTGTGTATTGACTTAAACTTTTTTAGTACTTGTTTTTAAATTAATTAAATTAAATTTTTCCCCCTTTAGAAACCAGTTTCCCGTTCCCCTTCCTTGCAGCCCACAGGCTTGCTTTCTCTATCCCCTGTTACACCTGCCAGAGTCGGGTTTCTGGGGATGCAGCAGGCCTGGTGCTCATTCTGATCAAGCTGTGGGGCTGGTGAAGGAAACAAACCCTCCTCCTTCCTCGCTAATGACAGCCAGAGCGAAGGTCAAAGTGAAGGACTGTCTAATCATCTGTATTCCCTCTGAAGGGATTGGTACGGATGCTTCCTGCCATAGTCTCCCGGGATGGGCACCTTGCTGCTTCTGGTCAGAGCCAGGCTTCTCTGGACCTAAACAGGGCAAATCTACATGAGCCTTAGTTAGGGATTTTGAAATATGTCGTGGCTTTTAACCAGTATACTCTGACTCTCCTCCCCTCAAAAAAACAAGCAAACCCCCATATATAACTATATACACGTATGTACTTGTAAGTATGTGTAGTTTGATGTTCAGGGAGTTGACTTTTTTTTTTTTAAGATTTTTTTTTAAAGATTTTATTTATTTATTTGACAGACAGAGATCACAAGTAGTCAGAGAGGCAGGCTGAGAGAGAGGAGGAAGCAGGCCCCATGCAGAGCAAAGAGCCCGATGCGGGGCTCGATCCCAGGATCCTGGGATCATGACCTGAGCTGAAGGCAGAGGCTTTAACCCACTGGGCCACCCCAAGGCCACCTTGACTTTTTTTTCTTTAAAGATTTTACTTATTTATTTGACAGAGATAGAGATCACAAGTAGGCAGAGAGGCAGGCAGAGAGAGAGGAAGAAGCAGGCTCCCTGCTGAGCAGAGAGCCCGATGTGGGGTTCGATCCCAGGACCCTGAATCATGACCCGAGCGGAAGGCAGAGGTCTACAACCCACTGAGCCACCCAGGCGCCCCTTGACTTTTTTTTTTTAATTGTATAATTGACATAAAACATTAGGTTCATAACGATTCGATATTTGTATACATTGTGTAATGATCACATAGTAACTCCAGTTAACATCTGAGACATTTGACTTTTTAAAGATTTTATTTATTTATTTGACAGAGAGATATCACAAGTAGGCGGGGCGGGGGCAGCAGGCTCCCTGCCGGGCAGAGAGCCTGATTCGGGACTGGATCCCAGGACCCTGAGATCATGACCTGAGCTGAAGGTAGAGGCTTAACCCACTGAGCCACCCAGGTGCCCGACATTTGACTTTTTAAATGTGTTTTTGGAACTCATATATTGTTTCTCTCTACCCTTAGGTTCTTGGAGTGCTAAGTCAAGATGGTATAATGAGATTCATTAATATACAAACTTGTAAACTTCTCTTCGAAATTGGGAGTCTTGATGAAGGAATTAGCTCATCAGTAATTAGTCCACATGGACGGTACATTGCATCTATTATGGAAAACGGAAGTCTGAACATATATTCAGTTCAAGCTCTAACCCAGGAAATAAATAAGGTATGTGATCAAGTAGAGAACATCACGATTTTTTTTTAAGATTTAAATGTTGTATCATCAAAAATAAAATCTTGGGGCGCCTGAATGGCTCAGTCAGTTAAGCCTCTGCTTTTGGCTCAGGTCATGATCCCGGGGTCCTGGGATAGAACCCCGTATCGGGCTCTCTGCTCAGTGGGGAGTCTGCTTTCTCTTCGGTGCTTTCCCTTCCTCTCTTTCTCTCAAATAAATAAAATCTTAAAAACAAACAAATAAAATCTTATGCCCTGATTTTCTAAATTCCTTGGACCTTATCCATATATCTGAGTTTGTTTTTTTTTTCCCCTCTTCCTCCCAAAGCCACATGTCCCTTACAACCCCAAGATTAAGATTCACATGCTCTACCCACTGAGCCAGCCAGGCCCCTCCACACTTCGCTCAGCTACGCTCCTTAACTTGCTGCCGTCCTCACAGGCATGTGTGTGGGTCCCTGTCCCATTCAGCATGCCTCTCATGATCTCTTTCCGAGAAGAAATCTTCCGTCCTGGTACTTCATTCCTATCCCAGTCTTTCTTCCCATCTTACAGGCTAGAAATCTTGGAGCACGAGGACTGTTTCTGTATATCTTTAGATCTAGTCAATATTAAGTCGTAATTCTTAAATTTGAAATAATACCTATATAAATGCAGCCTGTTGTCCCTCTCCCTCTCCACTTTAACTGTCCCTGTATTTATACTGAATAACAACTCTTGAGTTCACAGTAATTTAATCCCATATACCAAAACTCAGAGCCCTCGGGGCCTGCCTCTGCCCATCAGTCCGTCTTTATATAGCATGGTTCTGAAATAAGACTGTGGTCATCATTTCTAAGCGGCTTCCTTCCTTTCGCCCGCTGCTTGAAGTCCAGACTCGAAGGCCTGTCAGAGTCTTCTCTAATCTCGCCTACTCTCCCTGCCTAACTTACTTCCCCAGACTCGTAATTTCCCTCGTGCCCCCCATAGACTCCATTCTCGTTTCTACATCTGTGGCAGTGTTCATTTCACCTAAAACATACTTCCCACTTCTCCTTTATGGTTATCTAGAATTTCCCCGGCTTGTTGCCGAGTCTCATTGTCTGTGTGCAGCCTTGGGAGGTCCGGAGTCAGGTCGCTGGCCCTGAGAGGAACTTTGCTGAGCACCTGGTCTGACCATTTCCTTTTACGGACCAAGAAGCCCGAGCCTCAGCCTCATCACACAGCTAGTCATTAGCCGGGCCCTGTGTTTGGTTCTTCAGACAACATAGTCTTTTTGCTTTGTGTGTGCTCCTTCTCGTCCTTTTTACCTTTTTTTTTTTTTTTTAATTAGACAAGTAATAATGTCAAGGCAGAAAAAAAAATCAGAAGATAACAGATAAGCAAAGAGATGAGAATCACTCAGTCCCTCCTTTCTCGGATGATTTTTGGGGTGTGTATTTTCCTAGGCTTTTTTTTTTTTTTTGGTCTACATTTGTAAACATAGAGAATCCGTGCTCATTATTTGTGGATTCTGTAACTGTGAATTCGCCTCCTGGTAAAAATACATTTGTGACCTGGGGCAGTACTCAGCACACCCGGACCGGCGTTCACACCAGCCGAGCCGCGGAGCCCAGTCACACCTGGCAGCGCTCGGCCTTCTCATTTCTACTCTCATTCTGCAAATGAGTGTCCTTTCCCCGGCCTGTGTACTGTCACATTCTTCCCATGTCTGTGCTTTTTGTTGTTGGTTTTGCTCTTTAAATACCCCCTTTCCCCCCACACTGCTGGCGTGCCAAGCGCAGGAAGGTTGCGGTAGGTCAGCTTAGTCCCCGCGCGGTAATGGTGCTGTGGGCATGAGTTCGGCGCTCATGAGTCAACCATGTATATGCGACAACTGTCTTCGAACACAGACAGACACTGGACAAAGTTCTGTGTTGATCGGTTGACGGAAATGACAGGGATCGCTGGCTCCCAGGGCCGAGCGGTGATTCCCCCAGGAGCGGTGAGTCGGTATCACTAACTCCGCACTTGCGGCCTCTTCGTAGAACAGAGCTGCTGTGAACACGGATTCACATGGTGCGCGCGCATGTGCCCACGTCCTCTTTAACCATGTGGAATCGGCCTCCGCTGTTCTCGTAAACATTAAAAATTGTAATGACATATGGTGTGCTCTTTAAGGAGGGTTTTCAGCTTAGCTGGATTTTGCAGGAGCTGGGTACAGGTTATTAATAGCGGGGAGAGAGACCTGGGAAACACCGGAGAGTAAGTCAGTGACTTCTTCTCTGCTGTTTGTTAAGCAAATTAACATCATACTGACCAGAAAAGCTAGCATATAACGAAAGTAGGATAATCCTTTTTTCTTTTGATTTTGTACGCATTCCCAGCACTGTCAGTGTCTTTCCGACTTGCAGGCGTACACGGAGGCTCAGGTCTGTAGTTTCTTCCAAACTGACCCATGTCGCATTCCTTCAAGGTCTGTTTTTTGGCCGTTGGAGAATTATTGGTATTGTGTTAATATAATAAGTAAGCTAATTCCTACTTATGTATTGAAATTTTTTTTTAAGATTTTATTTATTTATTTGACACAGAGAGAGATCACAAGTAGGCAGAGAGGCAGGCAGAGAGAGGGGGTGGGGAAGCAGGCTCCCCGCTGAGCAGAGAACCCGATGTGGCACTCGATCCCAGGACCCTGAGATCATGATCTGAGCCGAAGGCAGAGGCTTAACCCTCTGAGCCACCCAGGTGTCCCTGTATTGAAGTTTTAACACTACTAAAGTATAGGTATGCAGGTCATATCTTAGGCCCTAACTTTTGGTAGATTGTATTTTGTGGAAGCACATGGAATTCAAGAGAAAAAAATGTGGCACTAGAATAGAAAAGAAATTTTCTTTTCATTTACTTGACAGAGAGAGAGCGCACAAGTAGGCAGAGGGAGATGGAGAAGCAGGCTCTCCGCCAAGCAGGGCTCGATCCCAGGACTCTGGGATCATGACCTGAGCCAAAGGCAGATGCTCAACCAACCAAGCCACCCAGACCCCCCTAGAATAAAAATTATAGTAAAGATTTGGAAGACTAAGTTGAGTTTAGAAGATAATCCAAGGATATTAAAAATGGGTAATATTCAGAAGTCAGACTATTTTTCTTTTTAAAGATCTTATTTTCATTTATTTGACAGAGATCACAAATAGGCAGAGAGGCAGGCAGAGAGAGGGGGGAAGCACGCTCTCTGTTGAGCAGAGAGCCCGATGTGGGGCTCAATCCTAGGACCCTGAGACCATGACCTGGGCCAAAGGCAGAAGCTTAACCCACTGAGCCGCCCAAGTGCCCCAAAGTCAGACCATTTTTAATTGCATTTCATAGATAAAGAATTGAAAAATTAAATCATACACTAGGTGGCAATCATACTTTTTTTTTTTTTTTGGCCAGAGCTATTGTTTTATTTTCTATTATCCTTAGGTTCTTTCTTGATGTGAATAAATGACAATGTATTCAAGAAAAACACTATTTAAGAAAACTTACTGGGGGCGCCTGGGTGGTTCAGTGGTTTAAGTCTCTACCTTCGGCTCAGGTCATGATCTCAGGGTCCTGGGTTCGAGCCCTGCATTGGGCTCTCTGCTCAGCGGGGAGCTTGCTTCCCCCTCTCTCTCTGCCTGCCTCTCTGCCTACTTGTGATCTCTATCTGTCAAATAAATAAATAAAATCTTTAAAACAAAACAAAACAAAAAACCTTATTGAGGGGCGTCTGAGTGGCTCAGTGGGTTAAGCCTCTGCCTTCGGCTCAGGTCATGATCTCAGGGTTCTGGGATTGAGCCCCACATCGGGCTCTCTGCTCAGCGGGGAGCCTGCTTCCCCCTCTCTCTCTGCCTGCCTCTCTGCCTCCTTGTGATTTCTCTCTCTCTCATATAAGTAAATAAAATCTTAAAAAATAAAAAAAAACCTTATAGAAACAGTTACAACTATGGGCACCTGGGTGGCTCAGTTGGTTAAGCGTCTGCCTTCAGCTCAGGTCATCATGATCCCAGGGTCCTGAGATTGAGTCTCGCATCTGGCTTTCTGTTCGGCAGGGAGTCTGCTTCTCCCTCTCCTGCCTTTTGCTCTGCCTACCTGTTCTTGCTCACATTCTCTCTCTCCGTCAAATAAACTTAAAAAAAAAATTAAAAAGTTACAACTTTAAATGCTTTTTATAGTAATTTTAAAACAAAAATTTAGTATCTATGCCATGTATATTATTACATTACCTACTGTATACATTTTACAGTGTTATGTACTCATCATACTGCAGTTGGCAATAAGGGAAGACTTTTTTATTAAGAGTTTATTTATTTGAGGGACTCCTGGGTGGCCCAGTGGGTTGAGCCTCTGCCTTCGGCTCAGGTCATGATCTCAGGGTCCTGGGATCAAGCCCCTCATCGGGCTCTCCGCTGGGCAGGGAGCCTGCTTCCCCCCCCCTCCCTCGCCTGCCACTCTGCTTACTTGTGATCTCTGTCAAATAAATAAATACAATCTTTAAAAAAAAAAAAAGAAGATTTTACTTATTTGAGAGAAAGCACAAGAGAGCTAGTGAGCATGAATGGTGGGGGGTGGGCAGTGGGCAGAGGGAGAGGGAGAAGCAGACTCCCCACAGAGCAGGGAGCCTGACACAGAGCTCGATCCCAGGACCCTGAGATCATGACCTGAGCTGAAGGCCGCTGGGTAACCTGACTGAGCCACCCAGGCGCCCCACGGAAGACTTTTTTAGACTGAGACAGTAGGCTGCACGTTTCAAAAGCGGAAGTCCTAAACCCCTGAAGATAACATGAGAAAAATCTTTGAAACCTCAAAGTAGTCTTTTAGTCGTCTATGTTATGAAAAAGGGTCAAGATGTTTGCTTTGTTCTGCTTTTTTCTTCTGGGAGTGTGAGGGGAGGAAGTCAAAAAGTTTGGTATCCTTTTCAAAGAGTTTTCCCGAGGAGTGGTTATTCATTTTCATTAGACATTATCTTGGAAGATCACTGTCTGGCTTTCATGACAATGTGAATGCAAGGTACACTGTCTAACGTATGTTTTTTTTGAAATCTTAATGTGTCCATTTGGACATACGGTGTCTTCCCTGGGTTCTTCTTCTCTGTTTTCATATGAAAGGAATCAGCACTTTGGCTTCCAGAAGAGTCTTAAAAATCACATATCCAGGGACGCCTGGGTGGCTCAGTTGGTTAAGCAGCTGCCTTCGGCTCAGGTCATGATCCTGGAGTCCTGGGATCGAGTCCCACATTGGGCTCCTTGCTCGGCAGGGGGCCTTCTTCTCCCTCTGCCTCTGCCTGCCTCTCTGTCTGCCTGTGCTCGCTCTCTCTCTCTCTGACAAATAAATAAGCTGCCTTCGGCTCGGGTCATGATCCCAGGGTACTGGGATCGAGCCCCGCATCGGGCTCTCTGCTCTGCGGACAGCCTGCTTCCTCCTCTCTCTCTCTGCCTCTCTGCCTACTTGTGATCTCTGTCTGTCAAGTAAAATAAATAAAATCTTTAAAAAAAAAAAAAAGGATTTTAAAAAAAAATCACATATCCACCTTGTCTTTGATTTGGGTCTGGGCTAATTACTAAGAAACTTTTAGCAATAATGGCCTCAGACATTTAAATGGTCTGTGAAAGTCGTTGAACTTTCGTAATATTTAGAACTCAGGAAGCCTGAGTTACCTTATCTGCTCATTTCCTTTGAACAAGGAAGATCTTTTGATTTCTCAAAATGGTATTATTCATAGAGAAAATGTGTTAGTGAGTCATTTTCCCTTAAGTAAATCGTTGGGGTTAATTTTCTTGTTATTTTCCCATAAACATGAGAGGTGCTGTCCAAATTGCTCGTTAAGCTGTTGATGCCGCAGGGGACTAGCAGCCTTCTCTGTGGAGTCAGGGACAGAGAGGCAGGCGTCCCACGCCTCTGGAGGAATGTCGCTTGACAACTCTCTGGAAGAAGTTCACTTGAGCCCGAAGTACTAGGGTGCTGCTCTCCCCGTTCTAGGAGGGCCCTATGTCCAGCTGGGCCTCCTCTGCCGATTATCACCAAACCACTAATTTATCACGCAAGTATAAAAAAAATGGATTAGGGGCGCCTGGGTGGCATCTGCCTTTGGCTCAGGTCGTGATGCCCTGGGGCTCTGGGATCGAGTCCCACATCGGGTTCTCCACTCACTGGGGAGTCTGCTTCTCCCTGTTCCTGCCCCGTCCTCACCCCACACATGCTCACTTGCTTTCTCTCTCTCATGCTCGCTCTCAAATAAATAAAACATCTTTTTTAGAAAAATGGATTGATATGCTATGATTTAAGGCCAGCTTTCGAGGGATAATTAAATTCTGTATTGTTGTTACTCATGTATCTTTATTGTGTTCTTCGGAGGAATTTAGCAGAAATTTGTTTTGATTTAATGACAAGGGAACATTCTTGGATATTTTATGGACGCTTTTTGCTTGAAGAATAATGATGCATGTTAAGGCACATGATGAAACTGATTACAACAAATTTTGTAAATCCTGCGTGGACAGGTCCATTTTCCAAGGATAATCACTAGATTTTATTTTCCCTCCCTCTTTAGCCACCCCCTCCCTTAGTGAAAGTGATTGAAGATGTGCCCAAGCGTAAACTGAATTCTGGGGACCTTAAGATGAAAGTAACAACAGGGAGAGTCCAGCGGCCGGCAAAATCAAGGGAAAACAGAACGCAAACCAGAATCCTAAAGCAAGACCTGGCTGGTAGTTTTGAAAATAAAGAGGTAAGAATATATTATAATTACACTTTGTTTGTCATAGACTCTGCTGTGGACAGGATTGATGATACCTTAGGCCATCATCGCTCGTCCCTCTCTTAGAAGTTAAAGGAAAGATATGAAGGGAAGAAAGTTGTAACTGAAATTGCAACTTCTAAACTTCTAAGTTTTAAATGTCTAATTAGTACATGTTAATGGTTTTTAAAGGAAGTCAGACAGTACAGAATTGTACTGGCCAGTGTGCTAGCCGCCAGCCACGTGTGGCTAATGAGGACCTGAGATGTGCTTAGTCTGAGCTGGGATGTGCTGTGTAGGGAAATACTCATCTGATACTGAAAACTTCGTAGAAGCAGAGGAATATAAAATATCTTTGGGCGCCTGGCCAGTTCAGTCAGAAAAGCGTGCGACTCTTGGTCGTGGAGGTCGTGATTTCAAGCTCCCCCTTGGCTATAGAGATGACTCAAATAAGTAAATACATTTTTTAAAAAGGAATATGAAATATATCTTACTAGTAATTTTATGTTGATTATAGGTTGAAATGATAATATTTTGGTTACCTTGGGTTCAGTGAAACATTATTAAACTTAATTTTACCTGTTTCTTTTTTACTTTCTTAATGTAGTTCCTAGAAAACTTAAAAAATTACATTCATGGCTTGCATTAGCTGTTAGACAGGGCTGGTATAGAAGGTTATAAAGGGAAAAATAAAAATACACCTTTCTTCCTTCTGTTCTGTAGCCCACTCTTCACACATCCCTGAGTAACCATTGCTAGTCGTCGTTGCTGTCCTTCAGAAGTCTGCCCTGCGTGTGTAAACATACATCCGTCTGTGTGTCTTCGCCTCCTGTTTCTTCCTTTTTACATGAATGGAATCATACTATAGCCCTGTTCTGTGACTTTCATCACTTAACGTGTTGACTGTTCACATTTGTGCCTGTGGTGCTACAACATTTAAAAAAGACTCGCATTGGATTGCCCTTGTGGCTCTACCTTAGTCTTCATTGACTCTGCTTAGCTGGCATTTAGATGGTGCCGTGAGTCTCCTGTTACTACAGTCCGTGGTACGGTGCATACTCTTATACAGTTATCTTCAAACATTTGAACAAATGTATCTGGAGAAGGAGAATTTTTAAGTCAGAATATGGATAAAAATTTTGATGGCAGAAGCCAAACGGTTCTAAAAAAGAATGTACCACTTTGCCTTTTCACCTTAAGATGATCTGTTACTGTGTACATGTGTGTGTGTGATTTATCCAAGAAAAACTTAGAAACAACCAAAATGTCCAGTGGCATGTAAATTATGATAGAGCTGGACACTAGAAATCTAAGAATATTTAAGAGGAAAGGGAAATAATTACAGTATGTTCAATATAGAAAGCAAGTTATAAGAACTATGTACTTGGATATCAGTTTGATTTAAAAAGAATTGGAGTACCTGTGTATTCTTTTCAAAGAAAAACCAGGATGCTAGTAGAATTGCCTTTGAGGGAAGGGCTTTCAGTCAGCCTTATTTTCTTCTTTCATGTATATTTTTTTAATTTTCCTAATTTTCTGCAAAGAGAATATTTTACTTTGGAGTTGAAAGTAAATATAAATATCAATAAAGAAGTTGCTAACATTTTCAAGGACTTTTAAAACTTTTTATAAACATACAGCTCGGTGAATTGTTACAGACTGGACACACCTGTGTGATTGGCACCCAGACCAAAATTAGGCCATTACCAGCACCCCAGAAGGGCCTCTCCTGGTCCCTTCCAGACACTTTCCCCCCCACCCCAAGGATGACTCCTCTCCTGACTTACAACACATACCTTAGTTCTGCCCTTTTTTGTCCTTATATAATATAATTGGATCATTCAGTTTGTACTCTTTTGCATGTGGCTTCTTTCTTGCAACATTATGTCTGATTTATGTTTGAGAAATCCATGGAGTTGTAAATCATTCACTCGTAGCTGTATAAAATTCCATCATGTGAATAAACCAGATGTTATCCATTCTGCAGTCAGTACGCACTTGGGTGGTTTTCTTTATCTTTTTCTTTTTCTTTCTTTCTTTCTTTTTTTTTTTTTTTTTTTGCTGTTAGAAGTAGAGCTGTGCACATTGTAGCTTCTCTGTTGGTGAACATAGGACACATTTATGCTGGGTATAAACCTAGGAATGGAATTACCAGCTTGCCGCAATGCTTCTGTTCTGTAGTAAGCTGTCAGTTTCCCCAAGAAGGTGATTGAAACAATTTATATTCCCACCAAGAGGGAATTAGAGAGCTCTGGTTGCTCCATTTTCTCACCAACACTTGACGTTTGTCAAATAAATTTTAATGACCTCTTTTTCCCTTGGAGCATTCTAAAACTGTGAAACTCACATAAAAGGAAAGAGGAAAAAAAGTGTTATCTACCAGGGAGGTTCATTAGAAACCCAGGGGCCAGAGTGTTCAGTGGAGGCTGGTTATGTAGGCATCCTCTGTTCAGTACATTTCAAAATCCCAGACTCTACAAGGAAAACGGGTGTTCAGCCTCGGTCTCAGTGTACGAACAATTTACACACAGTGAGTCACTCTTAGAGGTTCTGGGGATGGTGGGAACTTTCCCAAAGCCCAGGTCTCTAGATACCAGAAAACCTTGCAAGTATGCCTTTCTAAGGCGTAGCATTCTCAGACCTGCCATGTTAACACTTTTCTGGACATACCTGTAAACACATTAAGAAACTGAGTATTACCAGTAGCCTTGTAGCTCCTTGAAGCCTTGTAGCTATCCCTAGCCACACTCCTTTCCGTATCCCATAGATGTAACTATCGTCCTCATTTTTGTGTAAATTATGTCCTTGATTTTCTTTATAGTTTGATTCCCTCTATGTGTAATCCTAAACCAAATATTGGTTAGCTTTTTATAAAAATTCAATTTAATTAATATATAGTGTTATTATTAGTTTCAGGGATAGGATTTAGTGTTTCATCGGTTGCATATAACATCCAGTGCTCATTACAACACGTTAAATTATCCCTCCTCAATGCCCATCACCCAGTTACCCCATTCCCCCACCAAGCTCCCCTCCAAAAATATTGGTTACTTTTAGAAAGCTAAGTAGCAGGCACAAATCTTGCTGAGTAAAGATGGGACAATATTGTTCCTGCTCATTGAATGTTCTAATGAGAAAGTAAGCTGGATGATAGTTCTGGGACATGGTCTGACCGACCTCAACTTTGCTGAGAATTTACAGGAGCCTTTTCCGGGAAAACTGAGGGATGATCACAGTTGACTTCTGGGAAATAAAAGAGGCACCACCGTCAGGGGAGCCGACAGTGCTCTTGAATGGGGCCAATTTGGAGATCCTACAGAAATGGGTTAGGGAGTGGGCTGTTCTTGAGCAATCCATGGCCAGCTGCAAGGAGGAGGTGTAAGAGCCCTTGTACAGGCTGAACTGCGCCTCTTCCCCTAATCTTGGCATCAGGACGTGGAAAGGGAAGTAGGAACTCTATCCTTATGTGGTCAAGATAAGAACAGATAAAACTCCAGCCAGACTCTCCTGGGTGTTTTATCTCCATTTACAAAGCGTGGGGTAGCAGCAGGTGTCTTGCCGATGACAGGCGTGAATGTGTCTCTTTCCTTGATCCCATTGCTCCAGCCTGGTCTTTGGTCTCTGGCGCGTGGCTCTGAGGCGGGAACCTTCATTTACCATCATCTTGGTTGTCCCTTAACCCGCTCTTACATTGGATTGCTTTTTTTTTTTTTTTAATGTTAAAAAGGGCATTGCACTAAGTCAGAAAATCTGGCTTTGAGTCTTAGCCAAGACATACGAGCAGGTTGGTGTCACTGAGCTCTGACCCACCCATTTTCTCAAAATAAAAACAACATTCCATCTGTTTCATTGAGTTGTTAGCATCCGATGAGGTCATCTCCAAAATAGGCTTTATCATCCCCAAATCTTTAAAGTAATTTTTCCATTAAAATTGGAATTGACTTGGGGCACCTGGGGGGTCATTTGGTTCATTGACTGCCTTCCACACAGGTCAGGATCCCAGGGTCTCGGGATCGAGCCCCACATCGGGCTCCTTGCTCAGCGGGGAGCCTGCTCTCCCCTCTCCCTCTACCTGCTGCTCTGCCTTGTGCTCTCTCCTGTCAAATAAATAAAATTTTAAAAACAAATAAATAAAAAAAAGATTGGAATTGACTTAGAAGTAAGAAGGGGGGAAGAAGTGAAAGGGTGGGGAGAGAGAGAAGGAAGAAAGTACTGGGGTGCATTGCTCTTGCTGCAGGGGTTAGCAGCTGACAGCCTATGGGCCACATCTGGCTCCTTGGGAAATGTTTACATTCTAAATATCTACATAATATCCTTGATTTTGCCTCTTGGCCCACAAAGCCTAAAACATTCACTCTCTGATCCTTTACAGGAGAAGTCTGTCAAACTCAGATCTATGGTAATGTGTCATGAACTTTATCTGCTATGTATATGCACACTGGAGAGAGAGAGAGAGAAAAAATAGAGAGTTCCCATAATGTAAAAAAAATTTTTTTAAAGAATTTATTTATTTATTTGACAGAGATCACAAGTAGGCAGAGAGGCAGGCAGAGAGGGAAGGCGAAGCAGGCTCCCTGCTGAGTAGAGAGCCCGATGTGGGGCTCAATCCCAGGACCCTGAGACCATAACCTGAGCCGAAGGCAGAGGCTTTAACCCACTGAGCCACCAGGCGCCCCTAAAAATATTTTTTTAACTGTGTGTTGTGTTGGAAAGTTGGAAAGCCAACAGGGTGCCTGGGTGGCTCAGTCATTTGACTGTCTGACTCTTTGTTTCAGCTCAGGTTATGATCTCAGGGTCGTGAGATCGAGCCCCATGTCGGGCTCCGTGCTCGGCATGGTGTCTCCTTGAGATTCTTTTCCCCTCTGTCTCTGCTCCTCCCCCTGCTTGTTTTCTCTCTCTCTCTCTCTCAAATAAATAATGAATAAAATCTATAAATAAATAAATAAATAAGGAAAGCTAGAAAGCCACTGTGGGCTAGATTTCACCTTTTCAGTTTTGCAATTACATCGCTTACTGCCTTTTTGTTTGTTTTTTTTTAAGAATGAGTTGTCAGATGGATTAAACAAAAAGCGTTTACAGATCTTATTAAAAGGCTATGGTGAATATCCCACGAAATACAGGTATAATTTACGTTCTTTCATGTTAAATCAGTTTCACCCCCCAGATTTTTCTTGGTTAAAATTGTGTTTTTATTTCAGAATGTTCATTTGGCGTTCTCTGCTACAGCTGCCTGAGAACCACACTGCATTCAGCAGCCTGGAAGACAAGGGTGTGCACGTGGCATTTCTCAACCTTCACAAGAAGTACCCCATCAGAAGCAGGAAGCTGCTCAGAGTATTACAGAGGTGTGTTCGGTATCGTGCAGCAACGTGTGTATCTTCCTCTAGATGTTTAATAGTTACAAAAGGGAAGAGAGTAATTTTATAGGAGAGAAACTCGGCCAATGCCACCATAACCGAATAGTCAAATTTGAAATCCCCAGTAATGATATACATCAGTATGTTGCACAGCACTTCCCTGGTGTTCTTGCCAGAAATTTAGAACCTCCCTCTAAATCATGAGAAAACATTGAAGGACAGTCTATAAAGTAACTGTGTAGTATTCCTCAAAAATATCAGTGTCCGAAAAATAAGAGACTGGGAGCTTCCACACGGGAAGAACCTATGGGGACGTAGCAAAGAAATGCAGTGTGGCACCCTAGGTTGGCAGAACGATAAAATAACACCTAGCAAAATGGGAAAAATGATAAAATCTGAGTGAAGTCTGATACAGTTAATAGCACAGTACCAGTTAGTTTCTTAGTGTTAATAATTGTGCTGTATTTATGCAAGATGTTAACATTAGAGTAATTTGAGTGAAGGGTATACAGGAACTCTCTACTGATTTTGCAACTTTTTGTAAACCTAAAACTATCTCAAAACAAAAAGTTTAAAAAAAGGAAACCTTAAAAGTATCAGAAGTAAATATAGAATTATAGCCCTAGAGTAAGGCAGGTCTTTTTAAGCTTGACATATCCAGAAGAGATTGATATGAACACAAATCTCTACATGTAAGAACATTCCCCAAAGATACATGTAAAACCGAGAAAGTATATACAAAATGTAGGACAAATAAAAGGCTGGTTTCTATATGGACTATTCATGTAAATGAGCGTGGAAAGGGCTAACCAAAAAAAAAAAAATGGAAAAAGGATTGAATGTGTAGTTCATAGCTGGGGATATGGTTCTTAAGCATGAAAAGATGCTGTACCTCCCTTATAATAAATGCCAATTAAAATTACAGTGAAAAAATATATAGATATATATACATACACATTTAAAACCACACTGAGGGGCGCCTGGATTGCTCAATGGGTTAAAGCCTCTGCCTTCAGCTCAGGTCATGATCCCAGGGTCCTGGGATCGAGCCCGCATCGGGCTCTCTGCTCCGAGGGGAGCCTGCTTCCCCCTCCCCCTCTGCCTGCCTCTCTGCCTACTTGTGATCTCTGTCAAATAAATAAATAAAATCTTTAAAAAAATAAAAATAAAAATAAAACCACATCGAAATGCCATTTCTCACCTAGACCAAAGATTTAAAAAGAAGGATAATAAAGCACATTGGCCAGAGTGAGAAAATGGGCATCCCTTTACTCTGCTACTGAGAATGTGAATAGACACTTTTTTTGCAGAGGATAATTAGGCCCTGGCTATTGAAATTAATGCATATGTTTTTTGACTTAGCAATTTCACTTCTAGGAATTCATCCAAACCTATATTCTACATGAAGAATGATGTAAATAAAACATTAAGCGTGGCATTATTTATAAAGGGTTAGAAACTACTTAAATGCCCAATAAGGCCAAATTAAAGAAATTAAGGTGTCTCTGTACAAAACTGTCTTGTGTATCAGAGCTCTGTGTCTACTGATAATGAACTTTTTCCACGATGCCATTAAGTGAAAAACACAAGGTGCAACACAATGTTTATACCAACCTTTGTGATTTTTTAAAAAAGGATCTCTACTTTGAACAGTGGTTCTGGAGAAGTAAGCTAGATGGTAAAGGTAGGAGGGAGAATTTTCATCAAATGTACTGTCTGCAGCAAGTTTTTTTATCAGGTGAATGTATTGTTTAGTCATCTTGATAATAAACCGTTCTCTGGTCTTTATTTCCTTACCTGATTCACAGAACCCTATCTGCATTAGCTCACTGGTCTGCCGTCTTCAGCGATATGCCGTATCTTCCACTCTTGGCATTTCCGTTTGTAAAATTATTCCAGAACAACCAGCTCATTTGTTTTGAAGTTGTTGCTACTCTCATAAGTAAGTAAATAAGTATTAAATAATGAAACCAAGAGTGGATTTCCTATATAATTTTCTGATGTTTTTGCAGCTTTCCAACATTTAACAATTCTGGTGTTAAAGAATCAGCATGAAGTGGACAATTCGGACATTTATACATAAACTTTTTCATTTACAAGAAAATTTGGATAGTTGCATTTTATTTTATTTATTTTTTTATTTTATTTTATTTTTTAAAGATTTCATTTATTTATTTGACAGACAGAGATCACAAGCAGGCAGAGAGGCAGGCAGAGAGGGAGAGGGGAAAGCAGGCTCCCTGCCAAGCAGAGAGCCCGATGCGGGGCTCAATCCCAGAATCCTGGGATCATGACCCGAGCCAAAGGCAGAGGCTTTAACCCACTGAGCCACCCAGGTGCCCCATATTTTTTTTAGAATTTTTTTTTTTAAGATTTTATTTATTTATTTGACAGAGATCACAAGTAGGCAGAGAGGCAGGCAGAGGGGGGGTGGGAAGCAGACTCCCTGCTGAGCAGAGAGCCCCATGTGGGGCTCGATCCTAGGACTCTGAGATCATGACCTGAGCCGAAGGCAGAGGCTTTAACCCACTGAGCCAACCAGGCGCCCCGGATAGTTGCATTTTAGAAGATACTGTTACAGCTTAGATTTTGTTAGTAGAAAGGAAGCAGGGGCACCTGGGTGGCTCAGTCGGTTAAGAGTCTCGCTCAGATCATGATCTCAGGGTCCTGGGATCCAGCCTTGGTCCGGCTCCCATCCCCATTTGTGCGTGCTTGCATGCTCTTTCTCTCAAATAAAATCTTTAGGGGAAAAAGAAGGTAAGGAAGCAGATGCTTCACTTACTGAAAATCAGTTATTATTGATAGGATTATAGTAAGTGCGGCAGGATTTGGCACACAGGCCTGTTGTAGCAGGTGCTAACTGCCGTCCTTGTTCTCAGCAGCCAGAGCGAACATTTCTTGAGAACTTTCTGCGTACCAGGTACCATTCTCCATGTTTTGCCTTTATTAATTTATCTAAATCTTAACGGTCCTATGAGGTAGGCGTTGTTATTTCGTTTTTTATAACTGAGGAAACTGAGGCACACAGAGCTTAAGTTTCCAAGAATAGGTTGGTGGCAGAACAAGGATTTGAACCCAGACATACTCTAGCCTGTGCTCCGGACCATTGCCATCTACCCTGAAAAATGAGTCCTTTTTTCGTATTGGTATAGTCAGGTCAGGTCAAACTGAATCCAGTTATCGATTTGTTTAATAAAAATAACCAACTTTATATGTATTTTAAATTGCTTTAAAAGGTTTTCTTGTACAAAAGAGATAAGAACTGTAATTCCAGTAAAATTTTGAGAAGTAGAAATAAAAAGATTCAAGCATACATACTGTGAATATTTTAGTATATTTCTCTTTATGTTTTTTTTGTTCATTTAATTGCATTGCATTGGCTTTGATAAATTTTTACTGATTGGAGAAAATACAGAAGAACATACAAAAGAAAATTCACCAATGTTCGTCCTCCTCATTGATAATCTTTGAGAATACATTGGTGAATTTCTTATAAAAGCATTTCCCCAAATCATTAAATATTCTTGAAAAACATAGTTTATTCCATGTGTAATATAATATTTCATCATTTAGGTGTATCGTCGTTTAGTCCCCCGACTGCTAGACCATTAGTTTTTTAAATTTTCTGTACCTTTTAAGCAGTTTTTAAAATTTTTGTAATTATATTACTTTTATTTAATATGTTCGGTACATTTCTCTCTTTATAAACTTTATAAATATCTTATTGACTGTAATCTTTCTTCCCCCTCATGACTCTAATATTCTATAATGTAGAGGTCCTAGTTTAATCAGTTGTTGGACATTTAGGTTATTTCTAACTTTTACCTAAAGAAACAATGTTATAACTCTCTTCACATATAAATATGTATAATATTGTCTCTTGGCCAGTTCTTAGAATTGGTATTTTTAGGTCATAAAATATGAATATTTTAATTGATTCCTCGAAAAGGTTTTACGAGTTTACTCTGGCAACAACACTCGGAGTTTTGAAAGGAAAAGAAGCAACTCAACAACAAAAGGACAAATAATCCAATTTGCATATGGGCAAAGGCTTTGATTAGACTATTCTCCATAGAGGATACACAAATGGCTAATGGTACATGGAAAGATGCTCCAGGGGCGCCTGGGTGACTCAGTGGGTTAAGCCTCTGCCTTCGGCTCAGGTCATGGTCTCAGGGTCCTGGGATCGAGCCCCACTTCAGGCTCTCTGCTCAGCAGGGAGCCTGCTTCCCCCTCTCTCTCTGCCTGCCTCTCTGCCTACTTGTGATCTCTCTCTATATATAATAAATATATAAATAATCTTTAAAAAAAGAAAAAAAATCTGGGCTGCATGTGTGTGTGTGTGTGTGTGTGTGTGTGTGGTGTTTTAAAATTCCTAGGACTAGCAGTATCTGAGACATGGTAGACACATAGCATGTGTTGCTGAGCTGGATTTTTCTTAAGTTAACTTAAGAGCAGCAGTTAAAGAAGCTGAAATAATTTCTTTAAAGCTTAGTTTTTGCAAGAGTTTACTGATGCCTTAATTATTAACTCACATTTACTTACTAATAAAGAATTGACTTCTAGAACTTGTAGGCCCTTTTATAACCAGATGTAATCCAAAATTCTGCCGATCTAAGTCTTCTTTGGCTATTATGAGAAAGGAGATCTTATTTTCAAAGAACAGAACCACAATTCAGTGTTTAAAATAAAAATCCGAATTGAATTGTTAAGGAGGGCTATGGTGATTAGACATAGTTCATGGAATGAAACTAACTGATCTTACCAGGGTTTTCGAGGAATGTTTTGGGGGTGGTAGTGGTTAATTAGTGAGTTAATGCGAGCTTTAGAAACATCTTGAGCATAAAAGATTCCACTTCCCACTGGCTGACTTTCAGAGAATCCCTCCAGTCACTAGTTGGGTTTTCAAAATTAGGTTTACTGAGTAAGTTGTCATCGATGGCTTAGATTTAAAACCAATTCTGGTGGTTACTTGTTTTGGCCTATAGAGCAGTCACTTATGTCCTAGTAATGGGGATGTGTTTATTCTAACATTTAATGGATATGGGGGTATGATACATGCCCATTTGTTTTTATGTGTTGCTGTTGATGCATAAGATATAATTTTGGGGGTGTCTGGGGGGCTCAGTCTGTTACGCATCCCACTCTTGGTTTCAGCCCAGGTCATGATCTCAGGGTCATGATATAGAGCCCTACGTCGGGCTCCACATGGGGCATGGAGTCTGCTTAAGATTCTCTCTCTCCCTCTGCCACCGCAGCCCCCCACACACTCTGTCTCAGAAAAAAAATTTTTTTTGAACATTTCTTGTAAACTTTTTTAGTTTTGATTAGGTATGAATTTGAGTTGTCAGGAGGTTGTCACTTAACATTCATCACAATTAGTGAAGACTTAAGAGGGAACTTTTTGTAGGAGGGTCATTTTGTTAACCAGGAGAAGAAGGAAGCAGAGTGCCCTGTGGGGAAGATCAGGAAAACTTTGGGAAGTTCTGTTTGTTTTAATGGACACTCTCGTTGACTGCGCTCAGTTGAAGAAATTGGCCAGTCCTATGAGCCTGCAATACGACGTTAATGGGGTCTAAGTTTAAAATCAAAAGTTCTAGAACCTAAAGAGTGGTTGTGTTTTCTTTATTAGTGGACATACTGAGGACCTAGAGTAGATACATGTAAGAATTGCCAAGTCCTTTGATAATATAGAATGGTAAAGATAAATTTCCATTTTTTTCTTCATAGTCAATTGGTGTCAACACTGGTTTGAATATTTCCCGAACCCTCCCATCAATATTCTCAGTATGGTAGAGAATGTTCTGGCATTCCACGACAGAGAACTGCTGCAGCACTTCATAGCTCATGACATAACTTCCCAGGTAAGAAGTGTGAGGTTTTTAGGATAACGTGACTTATTTTGGAAGCTAACATTGGTTCGGGTATAAATAAGACAATTTTCTTGAAAGAATATAATAAAAGAACATACAACCTGTTGTATTTTTAACAGCATTCCATTCTTTTTCTTCATTAAACTGCTTTCCCAAAAGTCTATAAAGAAGGGCCCATATTAAGGTAGTTCTTTTCATAATTGTTTTGAATATAATGATTTTAACAGCTACATCAAATGTAAGAGAGTATTAGCAAGGACTTAGGACTTTTCCGTAGAAAACTAATAAGTTTGTCCTTATTTGTTTTAGCTGTATGCATGGCCTCTTCTTGAAACCGTTTTTTCAGAAGTCCTAACCAGAGAAGAGTGGCTGAAATTATTTGATAATGTCTTCTCCAACCACCCTTCCTTCCTCCTGATGACTGTTGTGGCCTACAACATATGTTCTAGAGCGCCTTTGCTCAGTTGCAGTCTTAAAGATGATTTTGAGGTAAATACCCTTGTCCTTAAGTAGCAGGTCTCGAGTTTTCATTTATTTCCACTGAAGAACCAGTACATTTATTGAGTACCTGTTGCATGCCCGGTACTGGTGCCAGGCGGGAGAAGCACAGTGGAGAGCAAGGTGTACCGCATCCCCCCTCTGACCTCGTCGGGCAGTCACCCAGCAGGCCATCTCACACACTATTTTTGTCTTAAAGTCAGAGCTTCAGGAGGGAAACGGGGTCATACTGGAGTCCAGTGCTTGTTGCCCCCTGGAGGATGTTTACCAGCTGAGTCATTGTTAATTCTGCGGGTGGTTTTTGTCAGGGACGCGTCCAGTCTGTGACAGTCTGGCTGCCTCTTACCCACAACTAATGGTTACTCTGAGAAGTCTGAGATGCGGCAGGAAGGTTACTTGAAAGAAAGCGCTAAAGGAGGTTTTTTTTTGGTTTTTTTTTTTTAAAGATTTTATTTATTTATTTGTTAGAGAGAGAGAGCACAGGCAGAGGGAGAAGCAGGCTCCCTGCCGAGCAAGGAGCCCGATGTGGGACTCGATCCCAGGATGCTGGGATCGTGACCTGAGCCGAAGGTAGTTGCATAACCAACTGAGCCACCCAGGCGTCCCTAAAGGAGGTTTTTAAAAGGAGAGGGTCAGTTGGTTAAGTGTCTGAGTCAGTTGGCTTAGGTCATGACCTCAGGGTCCTGGGATGGAGCCCACCCAAGTCGGGCTCTGCACTCAGTTGGGGGGGGGGATTCTGCTTGTCACTCGCCACTCACCCTGCTCCTGCATGTTCCATCTCTGTCTCTCAAATAATTAAATAGTCTCCAAAAAAAAAAATAAGAAGAGATGTTCTTTTGGTGAATAGGATAAATTGGGTTTGTTACTTCTTTTGTGGTTCCTGTCAAACTTTGTGTTTGTTTGTTTTTTTTAAGGTTTTTAGTTTTTCTTTTCTTACAAACTTTTTTTTTAAGGTTTTAGTTTTTGTTTTGTTTTTTTTTAAGATCTTTTTTATTTTTTTTGAGAGAGAATGAGAGATCACAGGTAGGCACAGAGGCAGGCAGAGAGAGGAGGAAGCAGGCTCCCCGCTGAGCAGAGAGCCAGATGCGGGGCTCGATCCCAGGACTCTGAGATCATGACCGGAGACAAAGGCAGAGGCTTAACCCACTGAGCCACCCAGGCGCCCCTAGTTTTTCTTTTTTTAAAGATTTATTTATTTGAGAGAGAGAATGGGTGGGGAGGGGCACAGGGAGATGGATAGAAGGAATCTCAAGCAGACTCTCCACTGAGCATGGAGCCCATCAAGGGGCTTAGTCTCACCACCCCGAGATCATGACCTGAGCCAAAATCAAGAGTCAGAGACTTAGACTGAGCCACCCAGGCGCCCCTGTCAAACTTGATTTCTCCTTAATGTTCTCAAGATGCATATCTATATATATTTTAGAATTTGGACCTTCCAGCAGAACAAGGTGGAAACGTTTCAGATATTTTTAACGAATCAAGCTAATTTATTTTCAAATTTATTTATTTGGGATTCTGCAAGGAAAAAATCCTAGCAGAAGAGTGTGCTCCATTGTTGGTTGAAGTGTTCCTCTGATACAAAGGAGGCTTTTGGTTTGAGTTAAAGTTTAAAATATTATTTCAGAAGTTTGGTTTTGAAATTTTATTAGACTTTGAAAACACGAAATTGACTCTTCATCTTAAAACTTGGCTTAAGAAAAGCTCCAGTGCATTTGCCAAGATAGAAGAGAGAGAAAGAAAGACAAGATTAATTCACACTTCTTAAGCTACCTTGTTTTAATTCTACCTTGTAATTGCTTTGTTAGCTAACTCACAGTTTAAACACAGCATTTTCTTATAGTATTTTTTTCATCATCGGAATAACCTGGATATAAGTGCTGTCATTAGAGAAGTCTACCGTCTCATGGATACCACTCCTACCGAGGTTCATCCCAGCAGCATGCTTCACGTCTTTGTGGCATTGACGAAAGGGCAGTATCCAGTTTTTAACCAATATCCCAAGTTTATTGTGGACTATCAGACACAGGAGCGAGAAAGAATACGGAACGATGAGTTGGACTACCTGAGGGAGAGGTAATCATGGATAGTTGCTCTTTGTGTGACAGGAGCAAAATCTGCTAGAAATACAGACAGGGGGCACCTGGGTGGCTCAGTAGGGTTAAGCCTCTGCCTTCGGCTTAGGTCATGATCCCAGGGTCCTGGGATCAACCCCGCATCAGGCTCTCTGCTCCACGGGGAGCCTGCTTCTTCCTCTCTCTCTGCCTGCCTCTCTGCCTACTTGTGATCTCTGTCTGTTGAATAAATAAATAGAATAAAAAAAAAATACAAATTTTTTTATGAAAAACACACGTAAATTACTAAGTATTTATGTAAAATCAGAGTTTGAAGGCTGGCAATCTCTTTAAGGATGTGTAATTCCTGCTTGTAGAAGTAAAACAATGACATTAATCAGGTGTACATTTGTGTTTTGGTTGTTCTTGGACTTAAATTACTCAGTTTTCTTTGCTTGACTTTCTTTGCTTTGCACTTTTTTTTTTTTTTTTTTTTGCTTTGCACTTTTTGGGGAGACATACATAGGGCATCCTTTTCAGTGCTTTCTACAACTTTGGTGAGATAAATAGGAAAGTGAAAGGCAAAGAGCAATTTACCTGTTCATAATCACGTATGCGTACTGGGGCCTTGTCTGTGTCCGGCTATAATAGTAAGTTTTCCCTACCCCAGGCAGATGGTTGAAGATATGCAAGCTGAGGTAGACCAGCAGAGAGTTGAAGACGAAGCTTGGTACCAAAAACAAGAACTGCTTCGTAAAGCCGAAGAAACGAGGAGAGAACTGCTCTTACGGGAGGAGGAGAAGATGGTGCAGCAAAGACAGAGGTGTGTGTGGTCCCTTTGAGAAAATCTGGACATGTGCGTTGGTTGAATGATTTTTATCTTCTTCCTTTTCTATATACATAGCATTACCCAGCTGCGGCATTTCCATTAAGCACAAATTTAAGCTAATAAAAAATCTGCATCTGCCACATTTCAAAGAACTGGCATATGGTACAAGGTAATTCTGAAACTCTGCCGAATATACCTTAGCACTGATCATTCAGAAGTAATACAAGTCTAATGCACCTTGGAGGACGTTATTGGAAACATTATTGTACAGTAGGCAGAAACACTTTGTAATACAATGCTGGATAAATCCCCTTTAGGGGAACAGAATTTTTAGAATTGTGTTGTAAACTTACCTGTATGACTTGAAAATTGAAGCATAAAATGATTATCTCGTTTTGCATTTCATACTTTGGAGGACAGGGGAAGAAGTATTCGGTGCTTATTCAAAAATACGTTAATAAAGCAAAATATTGAAATCAATTAAGTTTATGGGATGAGCATGGAGAGTAAGCCTAATTGTTGGGAAGCTCACTTCTCTGAGTGTTTACTGAGTTTTACTCTTGGTTGGGATTTTATGAAATTGATTTCTGTTGTGGGTAAATCACAAGTACTGAACTGAGCGTTAACTAACCTTGTACTAAATAAAGATAAAGGGTATTGACTGTACTGAGATATCTGAGTAGACCTGTTAGGAACTTTTAAATACGAAAAGAAGAGCCAGTTGCGTGTGGACCCTTGTCCTTTCCACGAGGGCAGCCATGGGCATCTTTGCCCCGCGTGTGTAATGCCACAACCTCACCGGGGGATTAGGGGAGGTGTGCCCTCGCCAGCGGCGGGTCCTTCACTCTTGTGAAACGTGCAATTTTTCCACTTACATCTCTATGGGGCAATGTGTCTATGTGTTCCTCTTGATGTATTTTGTATTTTAGACTTGCTTCTGTGAAAAGAGAGCTGAAAGTCAAGGAAATGCACTTACAAGATGCGACAAGGAGGCGCTTTCTGAAGATGCAGCAAGATCAGCGTGAAATGGAACTAAGAAGACTGGACGATGAAATCGAGAGAAAGGTTTATAATCCGTGTCTTAGTGCTCACACAGGGTCTCCATTTACTCCATTTACTCTTTTACCTTCAACTTAAATGTCCTCGCTGAAATTCACAGGGAACACTAACTTGCCTCTTGTACTTTTCCCTCAGCCTTTCCTCTTCTCTTTCGAATTTCATTAATAGCTAAACATTTTAGAAATGCCAAGAAAATGAGTCAGTTTGACCAGTGTCCTTGGTGACCGTTTCTCTAAAAATAGAAGTCTGAGTGAACCATTAACTGTGAAGTAGGGGAAATGCTCTTTTCCTGTAAAAATGTGCACCTGGCCAGTATCAGAAAATTTCCGTTATAAAATACATGGAGTCAAAAAAGGACCTTCCCTACTCTTCTCTCATTTTGTCCCCAAAATAAACTGAAAAAAATGACGATAGTGCTTTTTTTCCCCTTTTCATGGCTGTATAGTATTCCAGTGCGTGACTGTGTTAGGGTTTATTTAGTGACTCTTTGCTGTTGGACATCTAGGTTTTCGGCAGTACTTTGCTATATGAGACGGTGCCAGGTTATACAGCCTGAGCGCAAATCTTTGAGGACTTACACTCATCGTTTTGTTGAGTACACGTCACAATCTGCCAAATTGTTCTCCAAAAATGAACCCACCCAAGTTATTTCAAGTGTATGGAGAAGAGTGCTTATACCTTAGTTCGGGAGTACATCAGTTTTAATATTTACCAGTCTCATAGGTGGAAGTTGTATATTTTGTCTTTTTTTTTTCTTGCTGGTGAGGTTAAGTATCTCTCCGGTTACTTACCTTCCATTTGTACAAGAACTATAAATTGTATACCCATATCATTTGTCAGTTTTCGGTCACCTTTTTTCTTCCAATTTACGTGGGCTGTTTGTGCCACTGGGGGCAGCAATATCCAGTAGAAATATGATGTGGGCCATGTAAGCAATTTTGTTTTCTAACAGCCACATGTTAAAAATAAGGAGATTCGTTTTAATAGCATTTTGTTTAACTCAATATATTTCCCAATTTTTAAAATATGTAGTTGATATAAAAATATCATGAATGAGATGTTTTACACTTTGCTTATACTCAATCTTGGAAATCTAGCGGTCAGTTCATACTTACAGTACACCTCAATTTTTACTCAACACTGTTTTTTAAAGGTTTTTTTTATTTTAGAGAGAGAGCATCAGTGGAGGTAGGGGCAGAGGGAGAGACTCGCAAGCGGAACCCCTTCTGAGCTCGGAGCCCCACACGGGGCTCAAGCCCATGACCCTTGAGATCATGACCTGAGCCAACAATCACGAGTCAGCCACCTAACCAACTGAGCCACCCAGGTACCCCTAGTTTTGACCTTTTAAATGGTTGAAAGAACTCAAACAATAATGATTTCATGACATGAATATTATGTGACATTTTTAAAAACATGAAATTCATATTTCTGTATCCATAAATACAGCTTTATTGGAATCGTCACACCCGTTTGTTGATGAACAGAGTCATTTGCCAACTGATTTTTTATTCAGTGTTAAATTCCCGTGTATATCTTATCTCCTCCTTAGCGCTGTCTGCCCCTGAGCCAGCAGCACCCTGAACGGCAGTTTCATAATCCAACTCCTGGGCCTCATTCCCACTATTAATCTGCCTTTTCAAGGTTCTCTGCTGTATTCTCAGATGTGTGTCATCTCAAATAGACTTGGAGAATCGTATCTTTATTTATGAATCTCTGCCTCACCCCATCCTAACAGCGTGTTTATTAGAATTGCATGGAATTTATAGACTAATTTAGGGAGTTTTAAACCTAATTTTGGTAAAACACTAAATATTTTTTCAGTCTTTGAAAGCATTTTGAATTCATCTGTATTAGAAATCTGTCATCCCTGCTACAGCACGAGATGATACTTTTGTTTTGTTTAAAGCCGGTTAATTTTGAATCGGCTTTTGAAAGCTGTGATTCCTTCTCACGATCTCACTGAGTAAATGAGGCTGATAATTCATTATTCTAGAAAAGCATATGTTCTCCTCCCAGAGTAATACAGGCTTAGAACTCTGACCTCTTTATTCCGAACTCTTTGAGATAGAAGCATTAATTTTTTTTTTTTTGGTCAAAGAATCCTGTAAAGTCCTTTCAGTTTGCGTGACCTGGCCTCTGCTTACCCTTCCAGCCTCCTGCCCTTCATCTCCCTATTCTGATAGTCAGCTCTGACCTGCTCAACTGCCAGAGCTTTTGTCCTCACAGCGCAGGCACCAGCAGGAAGGCTGACACGCACACGTGAGCGCACATCCATTAGCGGTCAGCGAAGCCGAGCTGGGTGGGCCCCGGCACTAAGCCGTGTGTGCGTCTACAACTCCATAAGCAAGAGAGCTTCTCTCATTGAAAGTCCCGAACAGCATGATGAACGGTGCCAGACCTCTCCTCTGCCCACTGGCATTTTTACTACCCTCGTTTCGTGGACCCGAGCATCCCCACTTGGAGCTAGCTGCTCTCCCCGGAACCTCCTGAAGTGGCACTGGTTGCCAGCCAGTGGTTTATTGACTTCTCAGATGTTTGTCCTTCTTGTGCATCCACTGTATTTTCATCTTTACTCTTTGTTTCTCCAGAGATAGGTATTCGATCCTGTGATCTTTGATCTTTACAACGTCTGATACTTACGGGTGTGAATAGAGTGCGGTCGTAAAATGTGTGCTCAATCAATGAATGGGGTGAGATGGGGTTATGGTTGGTTTTGTTCTGTTTCTGAAACACATGTCACTCCTACAAAACGGGGACTCCAGGCAGCCAAGTATTTACTTAAGACCGCTCCTAAGATTCTCTATCTACTTAGTCGAACCCTCTAGTGTATAAGAGTGAGAAGCTTCCAAGTAATCAAAATTTGGAGAATGGTGAACTTTAAATTGGCTGAGTCCAAGCAGAGCTATTGAACTTGGAGTTACTAGTTGCCAAGCTGAATTTATTAAAGTGTAGTCATTTGGGGCGCCTGGGTGACTCAGTTGGCTGGGCGACAGACTCTTGATTTGGGCTGGGTCATGATCTCGGGATCCTGAGACCAAGCCCCATGTCAGGCTCTGTGCTCAGTGGGGAATCTGCTTGAGATTCTCTCCCTCTGCCCTTCCCCCTCACTCGCTCACTCGCTCTCCCTCTAAGAAAATAAATCTTTAAAAAGGATTTTTTTAAGTATAGTCATTTAATCAAAAAGAACATTAAATAATATTATATTTAATAAGATTAAACATTCTATATTTTTAACCACCACAAATTTAAATTGCTCAAGTTTTTTCAACTCATAATATTGGCTGATACATTGTGGTAAGAACTGCCATCTGTTCTCGCAGCCTGGGTAGATGAGCGTATGGTAATTGTACTTTCCTTTTTAGAAAATTAAGCTTTAACTTAAGCTCAGACTTTATTCCCAGATTCTACAGTGAATGTTAATATGCCATCAATTACTCTGGTATCAAAAATCCAGTACTTTTTATTTTAAATACTCTGAGTGTGTTGTTTAGATTACAAGACTACTCAATCTGTTGAAGAGAAATTATCTTGTATATTGTTTTTGGTGTTCACACTTTGTCGTTTGGCCGTAGGTACACATGAGAGATCTAGAAATTGCTGCTACAGCGAAAGACCTAGAAATGAGACATCTGGAACTCGAATCACAAAAAAGACTTTATGAGAAGGTATAAATCACCTTGTTTGCACCCTGAGAGAAGCAGGCCTTATACAAACTCTTTTTAGATTGTATTTATTCATGACTTTTAATGTTCATCTCTTTTGGTTTTTTGGGGCTTTTTAAAAGATTTTATTTATTTGACAGAGAGAGAGATCACAAGTAGGCAGAGAGGCAGGCAGAGAGAGAGAGGAAAGGAAGCAGGCTCCCTGCTGAGCGGAGAGCCCGACGCGGGGCTCGATTCCAGGACCCTGAGATCATGACCCAAGCTGAAGGCAGAGGCTTAACCCGCTGAGCCACCCAGGTGCCCCTGGCTTGTTTTTTTTTTTTTAAGCAAAATATAGTGTCATCCAGGATTGTAAGGTAGCCAAAATGTCTGAATGTACAGTTTGTTGTAATTCTTTAATTCATGTTTCTCTTAGCGACTTAGTCTAGTGTCTGAGGTACCAGATGTAAGCCCCAGATTTTGCTTCACAATTTTCTACCAAGTTACTAAGTTTTCCTGTATCTTTGTGATAGTGAGTACAAAATTAGCCCAGTACTTCATAAGGATCTTCGTAAGTAAGATAAATCAGATAAGAGCTGTAAAGAACTTTAAACTTGAATCTGCTGGAAGTAAATTATCAAGGACCTACTTAGAATATATAATTTAGCTTCCATGATGCTGGAAAAAGGAATTTTGTTAATATAAATATTTATTATTTGGGAAAAGCATCTCATTCTTCATTTATTTAATGTTGAAACCATAAGTTTTTTCACTTCCTTCAGTCCTCTTTTTTTTTTTTTTAAAGATTTTATTTGTTTATTTGACAGAGATCACAAGTAGAGAGGCAGGCAGAGAGAGAGGAGGAAGAAGCAGGCTCTCTGCCGAGCAGAGAGCCCGATGCGGGGCTCGATCCAAGGACCCTGGGATCATGACCTGAGCCGAAGGCAGGGGGTTTAACCCACTGAGCCACCCAGGCGCCCCATCTTCAGCCCTCTTTTAAAGTGACACTTCGAGGGACGCCTGGGTGGCTCAATGGGTTAAGCGGCTGCCTTCGGCTCGGGTCATGGTCCCAGCATCCTGGGATCGAGTCCCACATTGGGCTCCTTGCTTGGCAGGGAGCCTGCTTCTCCCTCTGCCTCTGCCTGCTACTCTGTCTGCCTGTGCTCACTCTCTCTCTCTCTATCTCTCTCTCTCTGACAAATAAATAAAATCTTAAAAAATATATATATAAAGTGACACTTCGAAATTAGTGATAACTGCAAATATGTAACAGATAACATATGATTGTTACTTACATTAAATAAGATTTAAAAACTATGGCACCCATTCATATCTACAACACTTTTTAAGTTCCACACTGAACTACTTCTAGAACTGAGCCAGGGATTTACACCCCGGCTCAGTCTCCTGTGATTTTGAATTAGATTCGATTCATTTGGACCAAACCTAAGATTACTTTTTACTGTCTTTTCTTTGGCGGAGGTAGGTGGTGGCTCCAACGGGGCATGGTGTCAGAATCAACAGAAAATTTGCAAGAAAAATACTAAGAATTTTCAAATAGGTTTCTCTCAGATTCTCAGGCATTAGCATGTTGCTAAATTGGCATTAGCCTTCTCTTTCTCTGTATGTACACGTAGAAACATTTTTTTTCTGAACTTTTTAAGAGAAAGTTGCAAACCTGATGCCCCTTTCCCCCTAAATGCTTCAGCGTATATTTCCTGAAACCAAGGAATCCTTCACACGACCACAGAACAATGATCAAAATCATGAAATGAGCATATTATTGTTATCCGTTGTATAAGCCTTATTCAGATTTTATCAGTTGTTACACTCATGATTATGGTTTATTACATCAAAGGGATACAGAGTAAACCCAGGACAGGTAGGGGGCGCCCGGCTGGCTCAGTCAGTGGAGCCCGTGACTCTTGATCTCGGGGTCATGAGTTTGAGCCCCGTGAGGGGTGTAGAGATTCCTTAAGCAGCAACAACAGAACGCCTCGGCAAAGGTAAAAGGCACATAGGGTAGAGTCCAGGAGAGACCAGCACAAGCTTCCCCTTGTCCTCTCCCAGTGGAGTCAAACGGCACCTGATTTTGCCAGGAGAGATGGACGACAACGCATGGAGGGTATTGCCAACAGGCACACTCACTCGAGTCTCGAGTCTCAGCATCTAGGGTTTCCTCGGGCGTCAGTCCCGCAGGCAGGCAGGGTGCACAATAGTTACTTGCTCAGAGAGGTCAGGCTGATACGGTGCGTCCTGCGGCTCCTACCAGAAGTCACGTGATTCGCACGAACTACCTGGCAGAGCCCAAGGGCCCAGGCCTACAGAGACACTCTTATCAGGCAGGGGATTCCAGGGGTTTAGAGCTGGTCAAGGGCTAATCTTTTCGTTGGAGCGTGCAGGATTTGAATAATTCCAGCTCGTAAGTTGCCCTGCACTGTATGGTGTCGCTACTGGCACAAGCTTGGTAGATGTTAGTTTCTCGTCATTGCCCCTTGGCCGAAAACGCTCTACCATGTTACAAATGAATGGACAGCTTCTTTAAACCACCACCCTGTCGTCTTCCTCTTCGCGGCTTGTAGATTTCCACTGTTTTCCTCCCAATCCCTTATCTCTACACATACATCGTTCTACCTCTTTTATGGAGTAGCTAAAATTCTACATTCTTCTTTTTTACGTAATAAAATCCTTTTTGTAAATGATTACATATCTTGGTAGTTGTCATTTGTAACAGATATTGATGGGCCATAACTTATTTAAACTTTTTTTCTGTTGTCGAATGCTTAAGTGGTTTATAGTTTGTGGCAATAAGCTTCTTCGTACATATATCTTCTCTGCATATAATTGGAAAACATTTTTATTTTTCATTATGAAGGTAATTATGTTGCCAGTAGATAATTAGAAAAGTAGAAATAAATCCCTAAATTGAGAAGTAACTACTAATATCATTAATAAGGATAAGTGAGATTATTTGGTACATATAATTGGTACTTTTTTTTTTCACGAATCCTATTTGCTCTCCTCCTCTTTAACCACTGTACTCAGTAGCACTCACATCCCCAGCCCCCTGACCCTGGCAACCACTTACATACTGTCCTGATGGATTTGCTTATTCTGACGTTTCATTTAAATGAAATCATACCATGTATAGTCTTTTGTGCCTGGTGTCTTTCACACAGCATCATGTGTTCAAGGTTTATCCCTGTAGCGGTATGAGCGAGTACTTCCTTCCTTTTTGTGGCTGAATAATATTCCATTGTAAGGATAAGACCACATTTTGTTTACCCAAATATCAATTGGTAGATATTTGGGGTGTTTCCACTTTTGGGCTCTGATGAGTAGTACTGCTGGGAACATTCACGCACAACTTTTTGTTTGAACATATATTTTCAGTTCTCTTAATTTGTACCTAGGAACATAGAGTTCTAATTTCTCCACATCCTTGTGAACAATTGTTATCATCTGTCCTTTTGATTATCACCGTTACAACTGAGCGTGAAGTGGTACCTTGTGGTTTTGATTTGCTTTTTTTCTAATGATTAATGGTGCTAGTCCACTTGGTGATGCTTTCATATGTTTATTGGCCATTCTTGTATCTTCTTTGGAGAACACGTGGTCAGTGTCTACTCAGGGTATGTAGAGCCATACTTTTGGTTTTTAATATCTCGGGTAATTTTTTGTTGAAGACGAGATATTTAAATAGTGAGGTGTGACAGTCCTGAAAATCAGCTTCTCCCCCCTCCTCAGGGTTTCATGTCTCTTTACTTAGTGACCTGTCTGAGTTAATTCTGTAAAGATTAATTTATGTTGTGACCAGACAGAGATTTCCATACCTGCCTTGAACCAGTAGGCTTCTAGTCTTGGCCAGTGGGCCCTGTGTGCGTTACGTTGGGGCGTGCCTTCCGCACTTCGCTCCGTAGTTTACAGCTCTGTCTTACCCTTCACCTCCTGACCGTGCAGTACCTCAGCTCACCAGACTGGACAGCTCAGGACCTTCTCGTACCTGAGCATTCACATAGCCCTTGCTTAGTGCACAGCCTTACACACGCACATAGACTTTTAGGGTCCCAGGAATCTATCAGAGCTTTTCAAAGTCCCCTGAAGACATCTAATTCTCCAACTTTTCCTATAAAGCCTTTTGATTAACTTGTGGTTTGCACTGTGGTCCGCCACCTCAGGCAGCCAAGATACTCAACAGTTTGCTCTGATGTTTTTCAGCAAATGCCCCCAGAGAAAAGGCTATTCAAAGGAGTGAGTTCTGAGGATAAATAAAGACAGCCTTCTTCTGGAACCAGCACATAGGTCAAATGGTGACAGTCACCTGGAAATGGGAGTTTGAAGGCGCTCCAACTCCATTTTTCCCCCTCCCTTTGGCTGCCAAGCTGCTGGTTTTCAAGCCTAGTGAAGAGTTTAGGGGTGGGGTGGGACTCGGGATAGTGCAAGTTAAAAATGCCCTAAGGGTTACTCTTCTTACCAAGATTCAGCCATTTTTATGAGTAAATGCTCCCCAAATTGCTACAAGCCTTTGGTGTATTAACAGAGTTCTGAA
Source organism: Taxidea taxus jeffersonii (assembly GCA_003697995.1). NCBI lineage: Eukaryota > Metazoa > Chordata > Mammalia > Carnivora > Mustelidae > Taxidea > Taxidea taxus. Next base: position 9,851 of record RCUC01001244.1, on the reverse strand, counting down.
AAAGTTGGTCATGCCATGTTCTCAATACTTTTTTGGATAGAGAATTTTCTGGGGTCCTTTCTTGTGTGTTCAGTGACGTCACTGCTGTTTACTTTTTACTTTGAAAATCAGATGACAGTTTTTTGTGTGCTAGTGTTCTAGGAAAAAAAGTGCCATTTTGTGGTCTAGCATTATTACATAGATTTTTTATTTTTTTTACAATTGATTTTTTTTTTTAACAGAATCTTACTAGAAATCAGGAAGCTGTTGCAAAAGAAATGAGAGACGATGCAGATGCCTTTAGACGAAAAGTGGATCTTGAAGAACACATGTTTCATAAACTGATAGAAACAGATCAAACTCAGGACCAAAAAACTCAGAAGGTAAAAATATGGGAAATTTAGTATATAGAGAGAGGGGGACATTTCCATCTGTCATCCTTTTATGAAGTATTTCTTTTCCCTTGCCCTGCCCCTCTGCATCTGTCCTCCTTTTAAAAGAAGAAATTCAAGATTAAGCTCTATAAGTTGCATTAATTGATTTCTTTGTTTCAGTGATCACAGTTCCTAGAATCTCGCATTAGTTTTAAAGATTACTCATATCACATGTGTCTTTTATACTCTCTGAGAATTTAAAGACTTAGGAGAAAAGATAAGGGAAATAGTAACTTCAGAGATACTGACCTACTGTGTTCCGTCTCAGAAAGTGTCCCTGAGCAGATTCGTTGCAAAACATCAGGTCTTTGCCGGGTATATAAGCCAGCATTTCCAGAGTATATTCTGTAGAATATTAATAACTATTACTCAGTAAAATGGGGAGTGGCAAGTAAGTGTTGGAAGTGCTATTTAAAGTTAGGTTTTTTCCCTGCCACATTTGATGGTATGGTACATTGTGAATCTTGAAGAAAATTTCTCAAACTTACTTTCTAGAGTATCTGTGCAGCACCCTTTCAGAAACGCTGGCTTAAGTGAAGTGAAACAGAATGTGGGAACTTCAGGAAAGAACTTGCTCTGTTACCCAGTTAGCAAAATCCTAAATGGGTCTGCGGCCAGGCCTGGCCCTGATCCAAAAGCCAGGAATAGTGTAAGATCTCCCTACCTTCTGTTCAACAGCAGTGCCTTAGAGGGTCCCCCCAGAATAGCCTACCATTTATTTTTCCTTGAAGGCTTTTGTCCAGTCTGTAAGAACGAGCTCTTCTGATTCCTTTTCAAAAGGTTGAAAGATGGAGATTGTTTAATCTCACTCATTGCTTAGTCTAGAAATTCTCAACCTTGACTATATATGCCTTAGAACCACCTTTGTGAAAGTTCCAATATCCTTGGGGCGCCTGGGTGGCTCAGTGGGTTAAGCATCTGCCTTCAGCTGAGGTTACGATTCCAGGGTTCTGGGATCGAGCCCCGCATTGGGCTCTCTGCTCGGCGGGGAGCCTGCTTTCCCCTCTCTCTCTGCCTGCTTCTCCCCCTGCTTGTTCTCCCTCTCTCTGTGTCAAATAAATAAATCTTTAAAAAAAAAAAAAAAGTTACAATATCCTGCCACTGCAGGGATTGATGTATTCATTTGTGTTAGGTCCTGGACACGTTTGTTTTAAACACTGTGAGGTGATTCTAATGTGCAACCAAGGTTCCAGACAGCTACCCTAGGGGCACTTGGGTGGCTCAGTCAGTTAAACGTCGACTCTTGGTTTCAGGTCAGGTCCTGATCTCTTGGGCATGAGATCAAGCCCTGGCTCGGGCTCCATGCTCTGCACCGAGTCTGCTTAAGATTCTCTCTTCCTCTGCCCCTCCTGCCCTGTGCTCTTTCTTCTCTCTCTCTCTCTCCAATAAATAAATAAATCTTAAAGGAAAAAAAAAACACCCTAGACACATGGATGCATGGAACAGATATACTGTATTTTATATATAGTCTGACCTTGTTTCTGAAATTTGCAAATATTTCTTAGTTAATTGAAGAAAATTTGGCAGAAGCTGAACAAGCATGTCTGAATGCCGACTGGCGAATTGAGGCTTTACATAAACAAAGATGTGACGATCTGCAGCGCCACGAGTGTTACCGGGAAGTGGCCAGACTCCTTCGGGAAAACAGAAGGACCGAAACAGAAGTATTAGACGCGATGATGGGGGAGGAAGCTAGAAAGGTAAGAATGGTGTCACACATTTTTTGTTACTCATCATTTAAATTGTGAAAGTTTAGGGGCGCCTGGGTGGCTCAGTGGGTTAAAGCCTCTGCCTTCGGCTCAGGTCATGATCTCAGGGTCCTGGGATCGAGTCCCGCATCGGGCTCTCTGCTCAGCGGGGAGCCTGCTTCCTCCTCTCTCTGCCTGCCTCTGTGCCTGCTTGTGATCTCTCTCTCTCTGTCAAATAAATAAAATCTTTAAAAAAAATTTTTTTGGAAGTTTACATAATCAAAAATTAGAATTCTTTTCCTAAAGAAGAATGAAAGTATTTGAGGAGGCAACTAAGATGTATCCTCTGGTTGATCCCTGAGGACATGGAAGAGCTAGGGAGAGATCAGGAACCAGAGAACTGGATCTAGTTCCTTCCTCTTCATGCTGCTCTGTTGTGATGTCTATTCCGAAAGCTTTTTATAATGTATTTCCCTCAAGTCACTCTTCTGTTCATTTCCCTGCTACCCCATCTGAAGGACATGTGGCCCTGTCAGATAACACTTTGAGTCAAGGACGGGGAGCCTGGGGGGGCGATGTCCGCTGAGCCTCCCCAGGAAAGTCATGGTGGAGGCCCGCGTCTTCAAGGGTTCCTGACATTGGCCCCAGACTGTGCTGTGCCAGGTGCTGCTGGATGTGGGGTAAATGGTGTATTTGCGAGTGGGCTCAGAATCACTGTGAGGGCTTTTCCTGGTACACAGAGCTGCTTCTTTGTATCTGCTATCCCAGGTTCTAAAGCTTGACTATTGTGTGGCCTTATAATCACTCTGACTCTCTCTCCTCCTCAATAACAGGAAAGGGCTGGAATTCTGTGGTCCTTCCTGGCCCTAACAATTCTCTAATGTTGTGTTATTTCATGCATCAGCATTTTTATGACATAAAAATCACATGCGTGTTTGGATGCAAGAATTGTAGCCTAGAACACTGACGAACTTGAGGAGTCGTAGGATATCTTAACTGCATTATTTTTGTTACCCTTGGGCTAATTTTAAGATAATCACTTTCTCACATTAGGAAAAAGAAAGTCGGGGTTCATAGAAATTCCTTGACGTCCCCGTAGTCGGCCTGTGTACTGGAGCGGGGCAGATTTTATTAAGGGATAGTGTTCAAATTAAATAAGACACTTGTCATGTATTTTAAAAACTAGCTTAATCCCACAAAATCTGACATGTATTGAAAGGACTTGTTATTTCAACGACCGTGGGCTCCTGTCTGTGTGCTGTGTGGTCCCCTGTCGTCCTGGGTGGCTCGTGAGAAGTGCCTCTGCCCTCGAGGTCCAAGGCAGGCACTCAGATTACCCTAAAACTGGACAGAATCCCAAAGGAAGTGGGGTAGAGGAGATAGACGGGGCTTATTCCACTGTCGGAACCGCCGTGACCCCAACTTTTAGGTGATTTTTCTTTTCTTTCATTTATTGCATTTAGTGGGAGGAAGCTAAAGAAAAAGACTTTCATTTGAAATCAGAGAAGGAAGCTTCGGCTCTCGCAGATGCATCTAGAAAATGCTTTCTAGAGAAAGAGACAAATGATGCTTTAGAACATGCTGGACATGCGTACAGGAAAGGTGAGTGTCCGTGAGGGCCTTTCTCTCCGTGCTGTCACAGACCCGTGCACTCGGTGTGCTCTGCTGTCACAGAGGCACACAGCGACAGTCCCCGAGGTGTACGTCATTCACGTCAGTGCTCAGCTAAAAGGTGACCACTAGTTGCCCTTTCCTTGGTTGCTGGGACTTGTTTTTTGTTTGTTTGTTTGTTTGTATGTTTGTTTTTAAAAACTCCGATCAAGAAAACTCTCCCTCAGCCCCCTGTATAGTTCTGTTTTATTCCCTGGTTCCATGGGCCTGGTTAACCTCCCTATTCTATGAGAATATGATTTGCTCCCAAAGCACTTCTAGTTTCTTTTGGTAAAAATGTGTGCTTCACCAACAGCTGGTCCTCAAAACAACAGTATAGCAAAGTAGCACAAGGAGAGTCACTGTAACCGTCGGGTTTGGGCGCCAGACCCACAGTGGCATCAACTGTGAAAACCTAAATTACTTAGAATTCCAAAATCAAGCGCAGTTACAATGAATTTTCTTTTACTACATTTTGCATCATTCCAGGCTTTATTTTTTTACTGTATATAGATTACCATTTTTTAGTAACAGTCTTACTGATAAATCATTCACATGCCATATGATTTTATGGTATTATATTGCCATATGTACAAACACATATATATTCACGGAGTTGTGCAACCATCGCTGTAATCAGTTCTAGAACGGTTTTAGTGCCCAGAAGAAACCCACTATGCATTTGCGGTCACTCCCCATTTCCCCTCCCCCGCTCCCAGCCCCTGGCCACCTCGGATCAACGTCCTGTTCAGATTTGTCTCTTCAGGAAACGGCGCATAAATGGAATCACACCCTCTGGTCTTTTGTGTCTGACTCCTTTCACTTGGCGCCACGTTCTGAGGCTCGTCCGCGCATCAGCGTGTCATCCCTCTGATGGCCAGTGGCCATCCACACAGAGGACCTTCCACACTGAAATTCATCCACTCGTGGTCAGCTGATGAGCGCCGAGGCTGTGTCCACTTTTCGGTGTCTGTGAATAATGTCGCTGTGGGCCTAGCTTCTGTAATTCACACATCTGAAAAGTAGAAGTGTAGGTTAGTAACGCCTGGGCGTTGAATTATGCGCACTTCTGAAACTCTTCATTAGCTCTTGGGCTCTCCATTCAGTCCGGGCAGCCCCCCGCCCCCAGGGAAGGAGGGAGGGGAAGGTCCCTCTTTGCACAAAGCAGATATTTCCCAGTGGCTCACAAGAGGCAGTAGGCAGGGGAGCTGCTGCTTGCCCGGGACCCTCTGACCCTCAGCCCTCCTCTAGACAGAAATGATGCTTGAGGCTGTTAGAGAAGCTGTGGCTTTAGAAATAGAAAAAAGGAGGAAACTGCAGAAGTTTCCCCTTCTGTCTTCAGTCATCTTCCCACGGGGTCTTCCCACCGTGCTGCCTGTTTTTGTAACTTTCCTAAATTTCACCAGTGAGAGATAATTTGGCTAATAATCATCCATTTTTCAAAAGGCAAATGGCTAAGGATTTTTCATTTAATCAGGTATATAAGTGAAATCAGTCATTCGCTCCTAACACTGGGAGATGATAATCCGCTGTAATTAGGAAAACAGCATTTTGATTTTTGATTGGAGGCGCTCGCCATTTGTTTGTGCCTCCGGGCCTAGCATGGAGGCACCAGGAAGTAGGAAACCAGTAAGAGTCTGCCAGTGACGGGTCATTTATTTAAAAAAAAATTTTTTTTTTAAGATTTTATATATTTATTTGTTAGAGAGAGAGAGAGCGAACAGAGGCAGACAGAGAGGCAGGCAGAGGCAGAGGGAGAAGCAGGCTCCCCACCAAGCAAGGGGCCCGATGTGGGACTCAATCCCAGGACGCTGGGATCATGACCTGAGCCGAAGGCAGCTGCTTAACCAACTGAGCCCCCCAGGCGTCCCTATTTAAAATTTTTTAAATGGCAGGGGGGCACCTGGGTGGCTCAGTCAGTTAAGTGTCTGACTCTTGATTTCGGCCCAGGTGGTGATCTCAAGGTGCTGGGATCCAGCCCCACGTTGCGCTCTGTGCTCAGTGGGAGTCTGCTTGAGATTCTCCTTCTCCTTCTGCCCTCCTCATACTCATGCTCCCCCCAAATAAATCTCTTTAAAAAATAAATAAAAATTTTGCTTATTGTCGAATTTTTATTAGCCGGGAGGAGGAATTTCTTATTATTTTCTAGAAAACAGGATCTTTTGGACAGTGTGAATGGCCCTTGCTCCCCTAAAATCCATGGTCCCTAAACTTAAATTGTAGCTCAATAGCCATGTCCTATAAAATGATATTAGCGCAGAGTTTTAAACGGGCAAAGGATTTGAATATACCGTTCTCCAAGGAAGATACAAACGGCCATAGTACCCACACAAAAAGACGTTTCACCTCATCAGTCACTAGAGCCGTACAAACCAAAGCCGCATGAGGGGAAAAAAAAAAAAAGCAAAAATACAAAAACAGAATGAGATACTAGCCTGACTGCAATCGAACACAGCGAGTGTTGACGAAGGTTCGAGGGAAATGGGGACGGTGTTGCAGGTTGTGCGAAATGGCAGCCACTTTGGGAAATAGTCCAGCAGGTTCTCAGAAGGTCAAACATGAAGTGGTCGTGAGACCCGGCAGTTGCGTACCCGGGAGATTGGGAACGCGGTTTCTGTAGGGACGGACAAAACCCGTACAGGTCGCAGCGTTGCTACTGTAATAGCCGGGAAGTGTAAACAGCCTGGAGAGCCCATAGACGAGGAATGGATCGACACAGATCCACACGGGGAAACCTCAGTTAGCAATAAAAAGGAACTAAAGTACTTATTTATGCTGGAAAATGGAGGAACTTTGAAATCTCTGTGCTAAGTCAAAGAGCCAGACATCAAAGGACATATGCCGTGATGTTACTCATACGGAATGTGTGGAACAGGCAAATTGTAGACACAAAAAGGTTAGCAGTCTCACAGGGTTGGGAGGGTGACTACTGATGCCGTGTTGGAAATGTCTAGAGTGAGTGGTGATGCTTGTGCAACTCTGAACACACTAAGAACACTGAACCGTACGCTTTCAGGGAGCGAATGTTATGGCATGTGGGTTATATCGCAATGAAACTGTTACTTTAAGAGAAGACATGAGTAAATGGCTATTACCAGATAGAGACCAGGTTTTTATTTACTGGGTCTTTAAAAAAAGAGGGGTGCGACAGGCTTGGAGCAACAAGGAGCACACTTCAGAGGGAGGATTTCACCGTGTGGTGTGGGATCCCAGACTAGGTGGCAGGAGCCCTGAGTCCTAGTCTCAGCCTTGTGGTAAATGAGCACTGGCGTTTAAGTAAACTTGGCCAGAGTCACTGGATTTATTCAGAAATGGTGACTGGTCTTCAGTTTCCTCGTTTGTAAAATGACAACATTATAGACCAGGTAGTCTTTAATTTTGTTCCAGTGTACCATTTTCTAGCCCTTGATGGTTTGTGGGCCCCTCTGAGACTCTTCCCAGACATATGCACATGCACACAGACACACAGAATTTTCCTTTATGATTCCTGTGGGTTCCCCAACCACAGCCTCCATGAACTCTGCTCATACAGGACAGAACTTGTTAGGTGTAATTAATCAATGGTAGAAAGTTGCCTGCCGTGGGGATTGTTAGACCAGCTGGAGAGAGCTCATGTACAGGATACTTAGAGATGTCACTGGAGAAGGCAGAGGATAGGGACCTTCAGTGCCAGGCTCAGTAAGTGGGTCACATCCTGTCTGCCAACCTGGCTACCCAGCAGAATGACTTGGAAACTCTACTGTTGGGCTCACCTCCCGGGTAAAGAACTCAGTGCCTGAGGTTAGAAAGGAAGAATTTTAGTTTGTACCTTTTGTTCCTTTTTCAGATTGTACTCTTGGGGCGCCTGGGTGGCTCAGTAGGTTAAAGCCTCTGCCTTTGGCTCAGAGTCCTGGGATTGAGCCCCACATCAGCCCCACGTGGGGCTCTCTGCTTGGCGGGGAGCCTGTTCCCCCCCACCCCGCCTGCCTCTCTGCCAAATAAATAAATTTTATAAATAAATAAATAAATAAAATTGTACTCTTAATACAAATTCTGATTTAAACTAATAAGAATCACCTTTGGGGCTTTAAAATACATTACATTAATAACTTGCAGTACAAAAAGTACAGGAAAGAAACTTCAAGTTTTTGCAGATTTTTAAAAAAACCCTTCTAAGGACCTCACCAACAGTGAATTAATTTGGCAGGTCTAGGATAGAAACTAGGAAGCTGGATTTTTGTTTTAAAATTTTTCTGCTCAGCCAGTATTTGAAACATGGCTATTGGCAGAGGGAAGCATTCCGTGCTGGAACAGAAGTGATGGTCACACCATGGCCCTTCGGGAAGAAGTAAACAGCCAGGGGCAGGATGGCTTTGCAGGGACAGATGAGAGACAAGGGACAGTGAGGTCTCAGATGTGGAAAGATCTGGAGAACCGGTATCAGCTGTGTGTGTGGTGAATGCTGGTTATCCAGCTTCTGCCAGAATGTTCGGGGCTGGTGAGCTCACTACCTCATTCTGTTTCCGCCAGTATTTTATTTACAAGCTCTGTCTCCTAACGTAAAATTGAATATGCCTTTTTTTTTTTTTTTTAATTTTAACTCCCTCATTAGAAACAGTTCTTTGGAGCGAACGCAGATTACATGTACGACCTCTGCCACATGACTGCCCTTCAGATGTTTGATGATGACTCTCACATCCCATTTCCCCACACCAGTTCAAATTAGTTATTTGGTAATCGGCCCCAAATAGTCTTAATGACTCATTGAGCTAAAACTGCGAGTTAAAACCATTAGCTGCAGCCCTTGAGACCAGGTAAAAGGCATCTTAATAAGTCAGCGTAACTCAGACAGTCTGGGCCTGACTCCTAGAGGCTTGGACCCTGTGATGGGAGTAGAAAGGGACAGCCGTGACTCTTGTTGGGCTGAAAAATGAAAAAAAGGACCTGGGTGTCTTAATTGAAAAGCTATAGGAGTTGAGAAACAGTGAAAACATAGCCGAGGGGCCAGGAAAACTTCTGAGATGAGAGTGATCAAGGAACAGGGGGAGGCACCCTGCTCTGCTCACTGTTCTTGAAGTTTTCAGGGGCAGCCTGCCTCTCGCTGGTTCTCCTGTGCTCTCTGTTGGCACCGTGAGGTCCTGTCCGGTGGAAGCTGCCAGGGGTGGGCCCTGGGGAGTTCTCATCACCTTGTCCAAGAAACATTTGGGATCTCTATCCTAACATCTCTGTTTTTGAGTAGTTGGTTTGTTGGCTCTTTGTTTTAGCTAAAGGTGTTTTTAAAATATGTCACCGAAACTTCAGCCCTTAACTGCCCCTGCCCTACCCTTAGAATGGGGACAGCGCTCTTCCCAGAATAGAAGTTGGGGACTTTTTGTCCTTGGCAGTTCATTTCCTGGGGACCATTTGGGATTCAGAAAGGCTCTCCACTCACTCCCAAAACCTCTTCTGTGTCTCCTCCCTGTTGGAACAGCAGCGTCCAGGGACCAAAATGGACAGATTGCCTCCAGCTGTCTGCCTCGGACCTCACCGCTAAATGACATTTTGGAAATGGATTCTTCAACATGCAGTGAGTTGATAAGCAAGCAGTATTTCTTCTCTCATTTACAATTTCTCCTTCATTTAAGCAAGACTGTGGGCTTGAATCGTATTTGCGCCGTCCTGATGCCATTTTCCCAGGGCGTGGATAATGGAAATCCTGAAACGGAGACAGCAGGGTTCTCAGCTCTTCCAGCTGGAGAAAAAACTGGATCAGACCAAAACCAAGTAGAGAAAATTTGCCAGACGGATGGCACTGATGCAATTTCCTTTCTCTAATACTAGTTGTAAGTGCCTACACAAGTCTGTCACTAGCTAAAGTAATGATATTCACAACTAGGTTTTACACCCTTGTAGAGAGAAAATCTGAGCATTAGTTTTCAAAGCTACTACATATTTGAATTTTCTGAAAGTTCTCGTGGACTGGGCTCTGTCCAGGAGCCACTGAAGACAGGGGTTTGCGGGGGGTGGGGGTCGCTGTGATGGACTGTGGGGGCCTCTAGCTGGGGACCCGCCCAAGACCAGCAGCTTCATGCTGATTGGCCTACATATGATCCCTCCCCTTGCTTCCCTGCAAGTTTTGTTC
>ML093290.1:87275-113170 GCA_003697995.1 Taxidea taxus jeffersonii | reverse complement strand
CTCCAGGTCATCCAGCTAGCATCAACTGATTCTGAAGCCAGTGTCCATTCCCAACCCGTGACAGAGCCTGTCATCCCCCTGCCCATGACTTTGTGGCAATCAAGGCCCCTAAAGTGTATGACAGTTCTTCTGAAAAGTAGAATTTCACCTATTAGAGGACTAGAAGGGTGTCCCAAGGGATTTTCTTAAATCAGAGACAAGTCTCCCTTTTCCGTATCAGCGTGGCCAAAAACCTAACAAAATATCTGCAACACAACTGCAACCAGCAAATTCACAGGGACCCTACCAATATTCTGGAGAAAGCTTCAGGGAGAACGAAGAGTGGAGAAACCCAAGGGCGAGCAGTCAGGGAATTAATGACAGACACAGCCTGTCTCATTTTCCTGAGCGCGCACGCGCCATCACAAATGATTCCAAAGGTCAAGTGCAGCGAGTGAGGTAATGCTGTGTGGGGAGTGAAATAAACATTACTTTGGTTTTGCTCTGGGAAGGTTTTGGTGTTTTTTTTTTTTTTTTCAGTCTGTTTGTTTTTCTCTCTTTTTTCTTTTCCTTTTCTTTCTGTCTCTCAGTTTTGAATTCCTTACCCTTTTAAATCAAAATCGTTCCCACCGCCCCCATTTTGCCCGGTCTCTGTGAAAAGCGTTTTCTATGGCCATCTCTCGAGCCTGCAGATTTTCTCAAGACCCTTCTGCTGGGCAGACACTATTTTCTTACCAGGCTGGAGATTTTAAGACGGTGGAAAACGACATTGCAGTGGACTTGGCAGAACCAAGAGGGCAGAGAAGGGGAGGGATGGAGGGAGGGAGGAGGAAGGAAGGGTCTCCGGTTCAAAATAATCTTGATTTCCAACCCATAACACTGAGTAAGTTAAGCATTTTCGTAGATAGTCTTAACAGTTACACAAGATTTTTTTTTTTCTCCTCTCTTTCAAAATGTGTTTTCAACAGTCAGACTGTTTTTTCAAATGAACTGAAAGAAGTACTGTGTTCAGAGAGACAAGGATGGGCTATAGAGCGCATGCCTGGAGAGATACAAAAGCTGCTTTATTTCAATGTATGTTTGCCCTGGCAGGAATTCGGAAACCCACCTGTACATAATCCACGCTGCGTCCCAGCGCTCTGAAGGCCGTGTACATGACTTCTCTTTTTCCGCCCCATTTTTGCATGATGCAAATACTTTTGTTGGACAAGACCAACTGGGTGACATGCTGCGAGCTTTCTTTATGTGACTCCTCCGTCTCACCAGGACCTTTCTCGTGGAAGTTGTTCTTCCAGATGTAGGTGGCTGATTTGTCCCTGCCCATGACTTCACTAAAGATGTCCATCATATAGAGGTCGTCTTCCGAGTTCCCGTCTATGACCATGACGACTTTAATCCCCGGGTAGGTTAGCCTCTTCACAGACTGCAAACATTTTCGTAAGTAGTCTGGATCTTCTTGATACGCAGCGATGCAAAGAGCAACACTTTTATTCAACTTAATGGGTGTTTCTAGGGATTTTTTCATCTTTCGGTGCTCCAAAAAGGCAAATAGGCTTTGGATGATTAGGTGGGATGCTAAAAAGGCACCGTACAGTCCAAAAGAGAAATAGTAATTATCTGTTTGGATAAATTGGTAGCCAACAATATAAGCAGCGGTGATTCCGAGGAGGAGAGACACTCCGAAAAGCGTGGTTCCAATTATTCTCAGGATACACAGAAACCTCTCACAATGCATCTGGAAGATAATCAAATGATACTCCTGGTTAACCACTCTTGTCCCCTGCTTGTTATAAACATGGCATCATGGGGAGTGTTGGGCTAGAAGCACCCGAGAGCTCCAAGCTCACTTTCTCACCTAACCGGCTACATGACTTTCTATGCCTCAGTTTTCTCATCTGCAAAATAGGGATAAGGATGCCCTTCTGGTAGACCCCAGAGGGCTGTTTCAAGAATCAGTTGAGATGGGCGCCTGGGTGGCTCAGTGGGTTAAAGCCTCTGCTTTCGGCTCACGTCATGATCCCAGGATCCTGGGATCGAGTCCCGAATTGGGCTCTCTGCTTGGCAGGGAGCCTGCTTCCCTTCCTCTCTCTCTGCCTGCCTCCCTGCCTACTTATGATCTCCGTCTGTCAAATAAATAAATAAATAAACCTTTAAAAAAAAAAAAAGAATCAATTGAGATGATGGTGGCAAGGTGCTATTGGAAACCATAACATGTCCAAAAAATATGTGGAAGTATTATTTTTAGCTTGTTAGATCACTTACCTAAGGATACACTCTACATAGGAGGCCACAGCTAGGTGTAGAACCTAATTGTTCTAGAGAGCAAGGCATTCTTTCTTCCTATACCACGGGACCCCCTACCCCCCAAATACTGACCAGTGAAAAATGCACTGGAGATTTTGCTAAATTTCATCTCCTCTCCAATGCAAATCCCTCAGTTCACACCCTCTCCTTGCAGCCAGCTGAGTTTGGAGATCTGGATTCTAGTACTAACTCTTCAACAATTAGCTGTGTGTGACCTTGAGTCACTTTACCTATCTGAGCCTCAGGTTTTTTAATCCGTTACATGAAGGAATTTTTTTTGAAGATCTTATTTATTTATTTGATAGACAGAGATTACAAGTAGTCAGAGAGGCAGGCAGAGAGAGAGAAGGAAGCAGGCTCTCTGCTGAGCAGAGAGCCCGATTCGGGGCTTGATCCCAGGACCCTGAGACCATGACCTGAGCCGAAGGCAGAGGCTTCAACCCACTGAGCCACCCAGGCGCCCCCATGAGGGAATTTAGACTCCAAATCTCTGTTGACATTAAAAGTTCTTTGTGCCTGGGTACCCTGCACATACATCTCTCAAGCCCATGTAATTCTGATTTGCACTCCTTTGTTCAGAAGTCTGTTTCCTCCAACCACCAGCACAAAAAATCCTGAGGATCAGAAATCTTACTGTAACACAGTCAGCACACAGTAAGTGTTTATAGAAACCATTCATAAATTAAGAAACAGCAACACACTGTAATATATTAGACATGAAACACATTTCAGCTCTTAATGGTAGCCAGTTGTGTACTCCTCTCTACAGTTTGTATTATCTCCTAATGAGGCTTTGAACAACCAGAGTATAGAAGGACAATTTTTTTTTTTTTTTAATTTCCTTGATTATCTCCAAAGCTAAACGTAGAAGAGTTACCTGGCAGACTTTTGTTATTTTGTTTGTCTTCTGGGGTTCTTGGACCCAACTCTGGTGTGTGATGGGAAGGAGGTTTCCCACACACCCAACAAACAAGGCAACAGTGGTTGTCCCACGATTTAACTCAGTTCTGACACCATCCCCCCAACAGCATCAGCCTCCCCAGGTTAAGGGTTCAGTCCCACAGGACTGCCCCCATCTCCACAGCTTCGGAAACCAGTCCCAAACCCAGGGGGTGACCTGTACTTCTGATCTACCAGTTCTAAATCAGAGGTTCCCAAGACCCACCCACCTTGTGTTTCATTAGTGTGCCAGAGTGGCTCACAGAGACCTCAGGAAACCAGTTTACTCACTAGATTCCTGGCTTATTGTAAGAGGAGCAGCAGCCAGAAAAAAAGGTCTGAAGGAAGGACACGGAGCTTCCATGCTTCTCCAAGAGCACCACTCTCCCCAAATCTCTTTGTGTTCACCAACCCAGAAGCCCTCTCAACTCTCCCCTTCTGTGTTTTTATGGAGGCTTCATTACACAGGGGTATCTGATTAAATCATTGGCCATTGGCAATTGAACTCAACCTCCCGTCCTTCTAGACTCCCCAGAGGTCTGGGAGTGGGACTGGATGCTCCAATCCTCTAATCAAACGGTTGGCTCCACTGGCAACCAGTCCCGCCCTTGCTTAGACTGTCTAAAGGTCACCCCATTAACATAACAAAAGATACCTCTACCAGGCTCACTTCAAAGTACCAAGGGTTTCGGAAGCTCTGTGCCAGGAATTAAGACAAAAACCAAATACGTATTTCTTATTGTAAGCCATGATAACAATCCCACATCCCCGAAGTTTATGTCTTCCTCTTCCAAAAATGAACTATAATGAAGGATGTCACTGGTGTTTATAAACACGGCCTCCCCAACTTCAATCATTCACTCTGACTTCGGGTTTTTTGTCATGTCTATATATAATTAATACTTGACCTTTTTCTTGAATTCAACCAGCTTTTGAAAGCTAAGTAAATCTATTTTAAGTGGAAACTTAAGGTAAGCAATTATCTCTGCTAAGTCTCTTTCTGTTTTCCGACTCCACGTTGACTTAAAATTGAATGCCCACCCAGCACCTGGTATGATGTTGGTTGTCACCTGTTGTGTGTCCAACAGGTCACCCAGATCCAAGAGGCATCATTCATAGTCCAGTGCCTGTCATTACACACTGAGGTGATCCTGAGTGGAAATGCATTGTGCTTTGGGGAAACTTTGTGTGACTTCTCATCAATTGTGTTTCCCCTCCTAAGCATAGGATGGCTTGGGGTGGCTGGCCCTGGTGTTCCAGCTTTTGGAACCCTGACATGGGCCACTTCCAATAGAGACTTGAGGGTGGGTCTCCTGCAATCTCTCTTTTCCTTCCACAGGCTCAGTGTACATACCCACAAGGTCCCCAGGGTTTGCAGAGCCCAAAGATCAAGGGATCTTGGTTTTTTAACTGCCACGTGGAAGGGAGCCAGCCACCAAGCAGGAAGACCTGCCTTGGACACTCTGTTAGCAAGAATTAATTGCAGAGTTTTGTTTGTTTGCTTACCCACTACGAATTTTGAGTTCACTTCACTCTAACTAATACAACCCAGGTAATGCAAAGCAGCCTGGAGACCAGGATGCTAGCTTATAGACATGATTTTCTTTCGTTAAGAGGAGATAATAGTATTGTCAAGGCCCCTTCACAGAGCTGCAGTGAGAAGCCAAATCAAGGTGTTTATGAAAAGCACGACACCGTTTCAAGTATTGGCTAACGAGGAAGCTAAAACAACATACAAAGATGCGTGTTCCCCTTCTGGCACTTAATGCAGGACATCAGAGGCTGATACAGGTAATCCGAACACCATGGAAAATTCTCGGAGCTGGGGAGCGGTGAACCAGTGAGTTCCCAGTGGAAGGCCAGAGAGCACAGCATCCCTTGTTAATTAAAACAGCTGACAGGATGCTGAAAACTCCCACCGGGCACCTTAACCAATGCCTAAAGGTGCGCAGAGACCCAGACTTGGAACTTGTCATTTCCAAGATGTGAGTCATTCTCACAGGAGTGCAAAATTTCAAGGGGACTACAACACTCTGCCAGGGAGAAGCTGAAGCGTGTGTTTCACTTGTGTTTAACATCGCCAGAGCCAGCAAAAGAACTGCCTGCCATTCTTTTCCATTATTCACATTTTCCTTGCTTTTATCGGCACACGCGGACGAAGAGGGTGTGCATAGCATCTGCTGGCCACAGCTGAAGTGGGAACACCCTCTTACATCAGAGGAGTCTCCAGAACGTCCCTTTGAAGCCTGGGAAAAGTTGCTAGTAAACTGCAGTAACACAGTTAAAAATCGAACTTTTCTATTTCTGCAACGTGTTGTACTGCGGCCTGTTAGGACACATGCAGCATGTCAGTCTGGGCCAGAGGGCACAGGGCACATTTCAGAGCCAGCTTTACTGAAATGCATTGATCTCCAGGAGGGACACACAGTGTGTGTTGCTTTACAATTCCCCCCCACACCCCCCCGGGGCAATTTCATAGATATGGGCACCATATGCGTGAGACTTTCTGAGTCTGAGACAATCCTCAATTCAGATACTCTGTTTCATAAGCAAAGTCTCCTTGTCAGACATATGGCTTTATTGTTAAATTGGAAAATATGGTTAGTTCCATCCTAGATCGTTAAGAATTTATTGCTACATGGAAAAAGGACTTAGAAATCACCTTCCGTAAGCATTTAAAATATAAAACTTGGGTTTTTTTTTCCCCCAAACTTTAATTGATTTTTAGGCTATTAGAGCTGATACCAGTTATTCACTGAGTACTAGTCTTCACAGTAAATTCTAAGCGAAGCCAAGTGTTAACAAATATCTTGTTGTACCATAAGGTAAGTTCCACAAAGTGAACAGATTTTTTTTTACAGATTTTTTTTTTATCTATTTTCACTATGTGCCCCAAGGACATAAAACATTGCCTGGTTTATGGGTGATATTTAGTAAATATTTGCTGAGTGAATGGTTTTAACTTTAACCATCAATATCGTCATTGGCATCATTGTTCTACCAGCTAACATTCCCCATTCATTTGGTTCCAGGCACCGGGGTAAGTCTTGTCTGTTCTGTTGAGTAGCATGATCCTATTTAATCTTAACAGCTTTAAAGGTAAATGTATTCTTAATCTCATTTTACAAATAACATATACAAAGGTCGAGGAATCCCAGGACTCTCAAGTATGTAAGTAACTTGTCCACCGTCCCAAAACCAGGGGTAGGATCCACAGGGGTAGCATAATGCCAGATTCAAGTATTCTCCATAAATATTTGCTGAATAGATTTGACTCATCATGATGCAACAGGCACCATCCTTTTGTCTCTGGCTAATAAAACATGCTGTGAAAGGAAATTTTAGCAATGAACCTCAAAAACTCTTTTCCTGCTATTATGGAAAATGGGGAACTGATAGGTACAGATACAAGATCAACCAACACTCCGGGAGGATTTCTGGGCTCCTATACTCTTCTATGTGGATGCAGCCAAAAGTGACATAGAAATCCGTTATCCCAAAGAAAGCTGCTGGTTGCATCCATTCTTGTCTGCAGCCCAAATCCTGCTTTCCCATGAGAAAGGCACTCCTGCATTCACTGTTCCATCTGTAGAGCAGAGAGAAGCCTTGCTGTTAGCTCACATACCCCAAGCTGGACTCCACAGGTCACTGAGTATCAGAACCTTTTCCCCCCCTTGACCTGTTATTAACCAGAAAGCAACATGGGATGAGCTAGAATGACAGCTGCTCCCACAGCACTAGCGCGGTGGCAAGAACTGTGTTCCCATAGCTTCACAAAGGGGTCCTTATGTGTTGGATGTGAGAGAAGAGGAAGTGAGTTCAAATGAGCCGTCAGCATCTGGGAAAGGCTACAGAGATAAGGCCAAGGGATTCCTCTTCCGAGAGGTCTTAGCTTACTACTTCCTTCTAAAATGATTCCTCCCTCTCTTTACTCCCTGCCCCACTCCCCAGATTCTACTTGATTTTCTAACGAGCCCTGTGTACACTCTATGGTACAGGGACTTGATCTGCCAACTGTGTGTTCTTGTACCAAAAACAGGGTCTGCACATATTAGGCATGCTCAATAAATGAGTGAGTCCTTTTGGAGTCAGACGGTCAAGACAGAATAGAACAGGTTCCTCTCCTATCTTTGTTGCAGGGGCGATGGGTATATATTGACCCCTTAAGGGTACCCCTCATCCGTCAGGATTTTTTTTTCTTTACTTTTGAATGATTTCTTGCCCAGCTATCTGAACAACTTATGAATTCAGAGGTCAAGTCTGGGGCACGGGGCATACTGGTACTCTTACACTATTTACTGTCCATTGATCCATATACTGTTGTGTGTTTGGTTCTAATGATGTGTGTGTGTGTGTGTGTTTATACTTGTGAGTTGCACACATGCCTACACATCTCTGGAACCAGACTGAACTGGGCCAGATTCGGGGCTCTTCCTTTTAATGGCATGGTACACACTGAACCAGTTACGTAATACCTGACATGGTCAGTTCCTCCATCTAAGATAAAAGGGAAATGATCATGTTGACTTCACAAACCAGATTTTTAAATTAAAAAAGAACATATTTAAGCACCTAAAAAAATAAAATGACCAACAGAGTTCAGCGAGGTTAGCCCTCTGCCACTTGTTGTCCTTCCGATAACTACCCCATCAGCCTGACTCTCCTTCCCTCTGATCCACTGTTAGTTAATAAGGGGTTAGCATGGCATAGTGAGCACAGCTGCACTGGGAAGAAATGGACCAAAGCCCAAGTTCTGCCTCCTATTAGCTCTCTGACCACCTGAGGGTTCCTGTGAATGAGCCATGTGTCCTTAGACAATCGATATCCCTGAACTCCAAATTTTGGGGACAGGGTTGAAACTTTATTTTCCTATGGCAACCACCTACAGCAGAGTTTCTATGAGGATGAACGTATGTTGCAAAGGGGCTTTTCACCTGGGAGGAGTACAGAGAGTAAATTCCTTTTGGTATCTATCTACTCCCTGCGCCTTATTTCTTTGTCTGCAGAACAGGAATGTAACTTTTTGTGGGCTTGCTGTAAGCAGGCAAGGAATAGATATATATCTTTATCCCAGCATCTGTGGGATACTAATAGCTTTAATGTCCTAATGTGAAGAAAGAGTAACTTAAATCATAAAGTACACTTGTCCCTCTTCCACATCATATTCCAAAACCCACTGGAGACTAGATTGCTGTCTTTTTAATTTGTAGCCAATATCTATCCATATAGAGCCCAAAAGGAGAGACGTAAAGAATATTTCATTAGCGAATGCACTGCTCAAAATCACATCTCATGAATAGCCAAACTGGCTCTGGAACACAGGTTTTCTTAACCCCTAACTTGTTGTGTTGCAGGGGGTGGGGTGGTCAGGCCTGCAGTCATAGGTAGAACGTTTAGAATTAAGAATATTAACTTAGGCAGGAGATCCTAGCGAGGAGCCTGGAAACCTGTTTCTATGTAATGTAAGACATACTCTGCTTTTAGCCATTTGCCTGCTAAGGGTGGGGTAGGAAGGCACGGTGAGCAAAGATAAAAAGCAAGAGTTCCCAAATTTTCATGTACATCCACGTTACTTGGGGGGTCTGTAAAAACTACCCATGCATGCCTTCCACAACATCCTGCGTTCTTTGGTATGGAGTGCTAAAAGGGCATCAGTAATTTTCAAATCTCCTTAAGTAATTCTAATTGCAACAAAGTTTGGCAATCACTGGGTTAAAGTCTAAGAAAGCTTCGATGATTTGTTTGCATCCCTACGCATCCCTCCTGTATTGCCTCTGCCACTGTCCTCAACCAGAAATCCGAGGAAAAAGTGCCCAAATAGAGCCTCTCAATGGACTTCACATTACAGCACATTCCCCTCTGGGACATATTAGAGCACATGACCCTCATCTTGTCCCCTTCTGACCTCCTCTCCCTCTGGCTTTGAAGTTGGCCTTTGTCTCTCCAGTCTCACTACTTTGACCCTAGCAGAGACCCTGGAGCCAAGCTTGCAAGGTTAGGCAATGGGCCTTTCAAAGGCCTTGTCACTCCAGCTGTGTCTGGATCCAGAGCTCCAGGTTTCTGATTTCTTTCCATTTGTACCATCAGTATTGATCGATCACTCCCAGGATGCCAGTTCTCCCAACTGCCCTGTTGGTTCACCATCATAAACTTCATCCTAAAATTCAGCATGGCGAAGGGGAAAGTTTGCAAAAAGACTTGGCATGGAATCTTAGTTCTCTGGGTTCCTCCTCCATTGGCTCTTGAGCACGATTTTCACAGGTCAGAACCCCATGCAGCCAAAGGCACTACGAATGCCAGGTCTCCTCGAGAAATCTTTTCTCATCCCTCTCAGATGTGGTTTCTCCTCAACATTGGCCCCCATGGAATTTGACTAGTCCGGCTTCAGCACAGTCCAGTTCAGGGGCCTTATATTCAAGAATTATTGGATTTTTTGTTTAAAAATGTTGTTTACTTGAGAGAGAGCATGAGAGGGGAGAAGATCATAGGGGGAAGCAGATTCCCTATGGAGCTGGGAGCCCAATGCAGGAGTCGATACCTGAACTCTGGGTTCATGACCTGAGCCGAAGGCAGCCACTTAGCCAACTGAGCCACCCAGGAACCCAAGAATTATTGGATTAAATTGCATCCACACTGCTCTCTAAACACTGTGACTTTGAGTTGTTTCATGGTTCTGAGGTAAGGTTCCTTTAATTACAAAATCTTCTTTATGGGGGGTGGGATTAGATATAATGTATATAAAGTATCTAATTCGGTACCTGATACTATTAGACATGTGATAAGTAGTAGCTATTATTTTACTTTTTTATGGGCCCCATTATATTTTGCCTTACACTATGGTTATTTATAAAGACTTCCTTGAGTGTATTTTTTGTATGACAAGTTCCATTAAAATGCAAACTGCATCTTATTTGTTTTTTAAAACTTTGAAGTAAAAATTATGCATGTCAGAGGCATTCTTTTCTATTTTATTATTTAAGTTAAAAAAAATATTTAAGATGGGCATCTGGGTGACTCAGTGAGTTAAGTATCTGTCTGCCTTCAAGTCAGGTCATGATCCCTAGGGTCCTGGGATTGAGCTCGAATCTGGCTCCTTACACGGTGGGAAGCCTGCTTCTCCAGCTCCCTCTGCCCCTCCCTGCAGCTTATGCTCCTACTCACTCGTGCCCACTCTCTCTCTTGAATAAATAAATCTTAAAAAAAAAAATTATGAGTGTAACCTCATTATATTTAATGTTGAGTCTTATATCAACAACATTTTCCTAGATTGTGAGGGGCACCTGGCTGGCTCAGCCAACAGAGCATGCAACTCTTGATCTCTGGGTCATAAGTTCAATTCACCTTGGGAGTAACTTGGAAAGATTGATTATGGACAAGAGTGTATACATACGTGCACACACACACACACACAAACTCCATACATCTGTATACACTGATGGCATTCAAAATATACTTGAATAATTTAAGGTCTATGCATTGGGGTGATACTTATTCTACGAAGATCGCTCCTAGAGAGAAAAGGATTAAAACCAAGTTAGGGTGGAAATGACTTTTCTGCAGGGAGCTGTCTCCCCATCCAGCTGTCATACCAGCAGCCACTGGCTTGGTCCTTGCAGGCTCTTAGTGGGACACAACCTGAGTGAATTTGGATTTAAAAAAACAAACAACAACAACAACAAAAAAAACAGAACCCAGAAAGGGACAGTGGAGTTTATGCTCTGTTCTCCAACTTAACCCAGCACTCCCACATTACGCAAAAGTCAGGAAGCTAATAATGTAACAAACCACTTGTTCTTAGATTGAAAAAAATGTGATTTGTAAGTCAGTCAAGTGGTAAAACGCACAACATAGAGATAACAGTCAGTGATACTGTAATACTGTCCCATGATGAGGGGGGTTGGGTAGCTATACCAGTGGAGAGCATAGCATGAAGAACTTGTGCCATCACTGTGTTATACACGTGAGACTAATGTAACATTGTGTGTGAACCATACTTCAATTAAAAAATGTAACACTGTATTGTAACTTGGCCAAAGGGGACCTATACATTATCCATAAGGGTTTTCCCCACAGTTCTAATAATAGATAATAAATAAATCCGTGAGCTGTCTGTGCCTAAAATTTCAAGAAAAAAAATTGTCTTAGGGGCACCTCAGTGGCTCAGTTGGTTAAATGTCTGCCTTCGGCTCAGGTCATGATCTTGGGGTCCTGTGACCGATTCCCACGTGAGGCTCCCGGCTCAGCAGGGAGTGTGCTTCTCTCTGTCCCTCTACCCCCCTCCCTCACCCCAGCTCATGCTCTCGCTCTCTCTCTCTCCATGTAAGATCTTTTTAAAAAATGTTTTAGAAGAAAGCTGGTACGGAAATCATGTAGAAAAGTGTTTACGAAATTCAAAACTATGAGGCTCTTCTATAAACCCAACAAAAACGGTTAGTTTCAATCTGACTTACTTTCTAGGAAGTTTCTTATTCATTTGTTGCTCAATTCCTGTGTTCCAGGATGGCAGCTACTTCCTTTGCTTTGGAGAGTGACATTCAAATTTGAGGCTAATCACCAACTTAAGACCTTAATTTGTCAAAGCTGCAGAACCTTCTCTGGTGAAGTAAAGATTTAGCTCTAGGTACGATACCAGGTAATACGTTTGCCAATGTATCTAAAAGACATTTTCCTACTCTCCCACCTCAGGAAATACATAGGAGTGTTGATATTCTAATTCCAATGCTATCATAGAAAAATGTTGACCTAGAATTCTGAATACTTGTTCCAAAACTGCAAATTCACACATGACATAATATAAATAGTATAATAGGCAACTTAGGCAACTTTAAAGAGTTAACCTTATTGAAAATGTAAAGTAGCCAAGGAGTGAAAAGACCTGCAATGAGCTTGATGGGTATGATAACTGCAGTACCAATCAATCAATAGTAAATATTAAAAGTAAAAATTAAAAGGCAGTACACCTCAGTAGTTTGAGTAATCTTATTTAGCATCTAGTAAAACTCATAGAAAATATAATGAATCAGTCAATTTGCACACACTGGAATGAAAAGAAAATGTTTAGAATTTAAGTATTCTTTTCGATCCTAGTCTCAAAACTTAAAACCGTATCTACAACAGTTTAACGGGCATAAATATTTGTCCTAACCAAATCTATATAAATACACCTTTTAATTTTAAGCCTTTCATCACTGAATGTGTGTGAATATGTGTTGACCTTTTAAAAAGTTAAAATTACCTTTCTAAAAAATCATAATCCTGTTTAACGCTTCCCAAAATACATTATCCTACCCCTTCACTGCAATGAAAAACCTGCGAGGAGAAAAGCTTGAAATCTACAATAGGCAGTGAAGTCTGTCCCCCTCTTAATGGTCACCCTCACTTCTCACTTCGTCAGCAAAGCCCAACTACCAATACCCTTCTCTTTACTCCTAACCCTGAGCTGAAAGTCTATATATACTCAGGGTGCCAGTTCGGGGAAGCCCTTTGTAGCCAATCAGAGCTTCCTGATCTATTGCGTCACACCTTCCCCCAGGGTGTGACGTCAAAGGCAATCCCAGGCCAGCCACGTGGGTTGGAGTGCAGCATGCAGCGGTTCTGGGCAGCAGCTCGGGAGACGCCCGGCTGCAACGGTCCCCAGGCGGGGGTGGGGGGGGGGAGGAGAGGGGAGTGGCCAGGGAGGGGTCGCCAGGACTCGGATGCGCACCTTCGGGGCGCACGGCTGTAGCTGCTCGCTCGCCCGGAGGCGCGCAGGCCGCTGAGTCCAAGTACAC
The DNA here is from genome assembly GCA_003697995.1 of Taxidea taxus jeffersonii. Taxonomy (NCBI): domain Eukaryota; kingdom Metazoa; phylum Chordata; class Mammalia; order Carnivora; family Mustelidae; genus Taxidea; species Taxidea taxus. The sequence goes on along the minus strand of ML093290.1, from coordinate 100,178 downwards.
CGCAAGGGCGTTTTGGGGGTGGGGGGTGGGATGCAGGGAGAGGCGCTGGCACCTAAGCCGGTGTAACAGGACCCGGGTCTCGTAAACCCTCCTCCCCAGACACCGCCTCTCCGCTCCCAGCCCCTCTTTCCAGCCTTAATTATTCTTTCAGCGCCGTTTCCCCTCGGCTGAGTTTCCCTGGCCGGAGGGAAGAGGCTCTGTCGCCATCCCATCCCGCCCGCACACAGACCCTCCTTTCAGACCCGCCCTCGCGTTCACAGGGACCCACTTCGGAGCGCTAGCGCACGCTGGGCGGGAACTGGCGTGACGAATTCCGCCCAAGGTGTTGATTATCCATCCCGACCCAACCTCTGGCTCGCCTCCCACTTCGCCCCAGCTCCCGCGGGCCCCCGGCTCCCACCTCCCGGCCGGGCGCTGGGGACGGCACCCCCAGACCCCCACCCGCCCGGCCCCGCGCTGCAGCTGCGGAAAGAAGCGCCAGCGTGCTCGGTGCCACGTCGGAGTTGGCTCCCGGGACACTGCAGCTGCCTCCGCTGCAGCGCGCGGTCCTCACGCACGTCCTGCCCCCGGGCGGCGGCGAGGAGAGGGACGCGCGCCCTCCTCCCTCTGGGGTCCCTGAGTGCCACCGCCCGCGTCAGGGACCCTTGGCCCGAGTAAGGCTTGCAGAGCCCGGGCAGACCCAGCCTGACGCTTTCCTGGGGTCCGGGGAGAGCAAAGGAAGGGAAGCCCGGGAAAGTGGGAGTGGCCGAGCGAGGCCGGTAGCTGCGAGGAGGTGGCCAAGGACCCTCCTTCTCGGGGGTCCCGGCTCTCCAGAGCTGGGAGCCCGGATCGCTTTAACCCTTTGCTTTCCAAGTAAGAAGCGGGTTTCCCACTTGAAAGTAAAAGACTCTGGGCTGTTCCAGGATTTTCCTCCCCACGTAAAGTGTGGGGAGGTGGGGGGGTGGGGAAAGGAAGGGATGGAAAGGAAAGGGGGGAAGGTGGGGGGGGGGGGCTGTGCGAAATGCATTTTCCTTGCACAGTGGAAATTCTTGTTTCCCAACTTGGGAGCCCCTCTGCGCTCCGGAAGATGAGGAGTGGAAAAGTACATCCCGGGACACGCAGTCTTTTCCCAGGCAGAGAGGTTACCTGTGTTCCCAGAAAGGCAGCGGATTTCTGGCGAGCGCCGCAGGGATGAGAAAGGACAGGGATATATTGCCAGGCCTGACAGTGATCTGAAATAGCCCCTGATTTTCTGTCTGTTGGAAATTGGCAGACCTCAAACTTACCTGCCGAAAACCAGCTTTACAATTTTTTAACACTTCTGTGGATAATTTCTTCCCTCTCCCTGGCCTATTCGGGGGGGCCCTCCTGGTTCACCATATCGCGCCAGTGTAACGTACCTTGTTCAGCTCTTGGTCATAAAGTTGTCCTCAGCCCGTCTGTGTGGTCCCGGAGGGTTGGTGGCGGGCAGTTTCCAAAATTGAGGTAATAAGAGATCAGATGAATTTGAGACGACCGGCCAAAAAAAATAAAAAATTTAAAAACAACATTTAAAAAGGATGGGGGAGTCTTAAATGTTTGGTGCTCCCCCACTTTAAAAGGAAATATCACTACTATCCTTTTTTAATATCTCCGTTGCACTTCAGTCTAATTCTTAAAAGAAAAATTTGTGCTTTAAAAATAAATTAACTTTATTTTATTTTATTTTATTTTTCGCTCCAGTTCCCCCTCCCCTGATATCGGAAAGTCTCTTTTCTTATTCGTATCAAGAAAAGCCCGGTGAAGACTCAGAAGAACCCAGGAAGCGCAGAATCAGGAGAAAGTCTTTGGCTGGGGCTGGTTCAAGTCCCTGGTTCAATGGGCTGCTGGAAGCCAGGACTGGGTAATTCTTTCCAGACGTCTTGACTTCTCCTTCCTCGCTGTTGTTGCCTTTCGGCCTCCTCCAACTTAAGGGGGTCTTAACAAGTGAGCTGGTGGGTGTTTTAATAGGGCGGAGGAGGGAGTGGGGGGTGAGGGAGTGGAGAAGGGAGGTGCGCACTGGGGAACCCGGAGGGGAGGGATCTGGGAGCGCGGGCGGGCGGGCGGGCGGGCGGGAGGCGGGGAGGGGGAGAGGAAGAAAGAGAAATTGGCCATTCAAAGCCCTCTCTGAGCTAGAGGCCGGTTCTAAACTCCAATGAATTCAATTAACTTGATTGCTAACGTGTGCAGAGAAATTCACTGCACAGATGCTGGTCACCACCTGATTCCCTCCTTCCCTCCAGCGGTGGAGCGGGGAGGTCGCGCTTTGCAGACATCCCTGAACTCCAGCGTGAGTTACAAGGATTCCCTCTTCGCGAAATAACTCCCCACTCTGTTCCGCTAATACACTTTAAGGCCAAATGGTGCCCTTAGGCTAAGGAACAGCCCATGGGGGAGATAGCTGGGAGGGGTGTGTGTGTGTGTGTCTGTGTACACACACCTGGAAATTCGCAAGCCGCTTGCGACCCTAAGTAAAATCAGCTACAGGTCTACCGCAGGTTAACTCTTTCTTCCCAGGAGCTCAAAAGTTTCTGAGCAGATGACAAGTGTCAGAGCTTCCTTACGCAGACGGGTCCGTCTTGGGGGACGGAAAAAGTGAAAACATGATCATATTTGTTTCTCCTAACTTGAACCCCTAGTGTAAAAAGACGCAAGCAGCACGCATTATAAACAAAGCATAAAATAAAAACCGTGCTCTGGAGAACTCGGAGGTAGCGCCATGAGAAAAAGCCATTTCCAAGAGAATGGCTTGAATGAATGGCTTTTGCTTCTTGCGAGCCTTCTAAGAAGCTGACGAGTCAGAATGCTTCCATTTGCTCCGAGGCGCTCTTTTCTCAGTCTCCCCCCCCCCCCCCCGCCCGCCGCCACCCCAATGCCCTAAAGCTGGGAAGAGTTACTTTTCCCGGTTAATCTTTTCCCCTTCATTTCTGTTTGGTCCTCGCCAACACGTCTCCTGATGACTTAAAGTGGACAGTAGGTGGCACTGTTTAGGAAAAAATGGGAGTGAGTTTACAAATGCACCGCTTTGGCCCTTGACGGCTCCGCTGCAATTATTACCGGGGAACAAGAGGTTTCTTTTCTTTCTTTTTTCCCCCTTCTCTTCCAAGGTTTCTCTGAAGTGTGGGCTTTTTTGGAACTCGGCTAGGCCTTGAAAAGTGGGTTTTTGCTCCTTATCACATATTTTGGGTAATAATGAACAAGTCAAAACAGAAGAGTCAAGTGAAATTTGAAACGATGCTTTTCAAGGAGTCGCGCAGGGCGTGGTGTTAGGGGATGTGCTTGCAGGTCAAGAATTTTATGGCAATACCAGGTAGTCCGCCAACCCAGTCCCCAGGGGCAGACCTGCAAAGTACCACGCATTTCCGCCGACACCCGCCCCCCCCCCCACGAGGTTACACCTCTGGGAAGCACTATCCTGGCCTGATGACTTCACACTGATCTGGGGAAACCCACTTCCTAATTTTCCCTTACAAACCCTGAAGGCTTCAGCCTTTGTTTGAACACCGCCTTAGGTGATTCAGCTCTTAAGGAACTGGCTTAAATTTCAGAGCTCAATTTCATCCCACTTAGACTCCTCTTTCTTGAATTTTAGTTGGATGGTAGCTTTTACATGCTAAATTGTAATTTAAAATATATCATCTAACTTATGCACTCTTACATATAATATAGATTAACCTTATTTAGGGGTAGGGTGAAAAGCGTGGGTGTCAAGTGTCTAGCTGTGGGACCCCACAGGAACACTTAACCTTGCCTCTGAATTTCCATGAGTATTATATGTAATGCAGGATTGTGGAGTCTCGCTTAGTAGCATTTAGCTGTCCCTGTGCTATTAGCTCCAGTAATGAGAACGTTTAGTGAAACCGGGTTTCTTTATTAAACAGAAACACATTTGCTGTTTGTCCCCCTCGTACTTGTAATTCATGGCCCGTAAAGAAAAAGTAAAATGTTAAAAAAAAAAAAAAAGAAGTAAAATGTTGCCTATGGATGACTATAAAAGCTCATTACACAGCCATGCATTTCTATCAGCTCCCCACCTCAAGAGAACAGGGAAGAGGCTAGTATAATTTAAAGCCAGACATGAAAGTTCTTGAGGGTAGATATTATATATACATACATACATATGTGTGTGTGTATAATATATATGTATATGGTATATGTATATACATGTATATACATGCATATGCATACATGTTTATATTTTATCTACATATATTTTAAATATATATGTATTTACTTAGATATATATGTATGTATATATCTGTGTGTGTGTATATATATATCATATACATGATATATATATGATATTCTTATATATATGTATGTGTGTGTATATATATATGTGTGTGTGTGTATATATATATATATGATTTTCTTAGAGAGGACCCAGGATAAGAGACATCTGAAATTCAAACCCTATCTTTGACATGGCATTGTGTGATGATGTGGAATCCGTTTGTGTGATCCCGGAAGTGTATTCACCCTCAAGACCTGTATTTCCTAGTTGACAGATGAAGAAGAAAACACCTGCTTTACACAGTTATGATGATACAGTTTGTTCAGTACTCATGGGAGATTAGCATGGGGCCCAACATCTACTCTGAGGTAATGTAAGCCATTGGTTCCTCATGTAACCCAGTGGTTTTTTCATACAACCATTGTGTGTATTAAAAAAACATTAGTACCCTTCTCCTGGCTTCCTAGTCTTTATATTTTCTTGGTAAGCATTCACTGAGGTTTTGTCCCATGTTCATTTATTTGACCTACTTCAGCTTTCCGCTGTCCCCTCTGTGACTCTCTTGGACTGAACTACTCTGTGTGCCTGTGGATATACCCAAACCTTCACATTTAACCAGAATTCCTTTCTGAGTCCCAGGCCTGAATTATGGCCACCAGCCATCCAGTACTGACTCGCAAGCAAAAGGTTAGGGGACACAAGATCCAGTTTCACAAACAATCTATGACACCAACCTATTGAATAGCATTTGATAATCTAAATTTTAATTTCTATTTTAAACATGAGCCCTTTGGATCCGAAGATGACAGATGTTTCAGGTTTTGACATCCTAACTCCTACCTCACCCGACGTTTAGCAAAGAGCTTGTGGAGGTAAGAGTTTTACTTCAGTTAACTAAGGTAGCAGTAAAGTGTTGCCCATCTCCTCGCTCCTTCATCACAAAGGAAGTGCTCATCATCTGAGAGGCAGCTTCCAGAAAAAGGATTTAGTACCTTCACAATTCTATATATTCTAAGTGGTTCTCAAACTTGTTGGTGTCAAGGGCCTCTACATTCCTAAAAATTATTGAGGACTTCACAAAACTTTGTTTATATGGGCTAGAGCCCATCAATATTTACATTAGAAATAAAAGCTGACTGAAAAGTTTAAAAATATTAGTTCATTTATAACAATAACAAACACAATAGCCTGTCAGTAACACTTGTGTGAAATGTAACATTGTTTTCCATTTTTGCAAATCTCCAGTAGCTGGCTTAATAGAAGACAGCAGGATTCTCACATTTTCTTTATCATCCAATTGTTTTGACTGAAGCATAAAAAAAAATTCTGGCCTCAAACAGATATGTAATTGGAAAATGGAGGAGTATCTTCCTAGTCCTTTTAGATAGGACAAGTTTGCTACTATGTCAAACTTGAAAAACAGTAAATTTTTTAAAGTAAACTCTACCTTCAATATGGGGCTCAAACTCATGATTCTGAGAGTCGCTGAGCCAGCCAGTTGCCCCAACACAGTAATTTTATAAAAGCAAGTTGCAGTGTTTTATCTAAAACAACAGGAATGAACTATATGTACTCTGTTACATTAAAATCTCTTGGTTTATCTTAAACCTTAAACGCATCTTTACAACCACTCATGAATTTATATCCTGAATTGATTCTTTGGAAAATACCATTTCACTGAGTTATGCAGATTTTCCAAATGTTGATATATTTCATTATTCCACATATGTGTGAGATGTAACATTTATCTAAACCCTTAGACTGTACCCCCGTGGAATACAACATTTTTTCAGTTTTACAAGAAATAGGACTCTCTGAGTCTGAGTTGTGCAAAGATGGAAGGAGAATGACCTGAAATTTTGTTTTCTAGATCCCTGTTTGGATTATGTGAAGGAGTTTCCAGTAATCGCATAGAAATCGGACTTCTTACTTTTAGTGTTAATTCCAGGCTAAACTTTTGAGGCGTTAGTATTAATTCAGACCACATTTTGAAGAAGGTATGGCCATCTGCTCTAATGACTAAATTTGAATATGTGGATAGAGGGAGATATGGAATCATCTATCAGACACCCAAGGTTTTAGAATGAACACATTGGAAGAGATCAAAATGCTTATTGATTCATTGATATAGAAGAGGATACTTTATTTCTTATTATAATTATAGCTTTTGACTATCTCACCATATCAGAGTAGTAAATTATCAATTGTTGAGGATTTCAGATTAGATACTGAATTATTATTAGAAGTACGCTTTAGGAATTACTCAAATGAAAGAAAAGGGACAGAAGTACCTCATCAGACACTATTTATAATTGTCTTCTAGCGTTTCTTTCCACGGGTGAGGAAACTGGCTTTAAAATATTATATGACTGAGGCGCCTGGATGGTGCAGTGGGTTAAGCCTCCGCCTTCGACTCAGGTCATGATCCCAGGGTCCTAGAATCCAGCCCCACATCGGGCTCTCCGCTCAGCATGGAGCCTGCTTCCTCCTCTCTCTCTCTGCCTGCCTGTCTGCCTACTTGTGATCCCCCTCTCTGTCAAATAAATAAATAACATCTTTAAAAAAATAAAAAATAAAATATTATATGACTTAGTCTACACTTTGAAAGGTGGCTACTCAAAAGTACTTGAGATTAATGATTGTCAATTTCATTGACAACAAAATCCCCCAAATACAACCATATGGATGATTTATTATGGAAGGTAGGAAGGAAGGGAGGGAGAAAGGAAGAAATGAAGAGAAAAGGAAAGAAAAAGGGAGGGAGAGGAAGGAAAAAGAAAAGAAAGAGGGGTGCCGGGCAGTCTCAGTCAGTAGAGCACACAAATCGAGATCTCAGGGTTGTGACTTCCAGCCCCACATTACGTGGGGAGTTCACTTAATATATGTTTATGCATACATTTTTTTAATTAAAAAGAAAGCTTTATATTTTGGAACTTCACCTTAAATCACTGAATATGGGGGAGCTTTACTTTCATATTATTAGACTATTTAAATTTTAAAAATTACATCCAGACTCCTATGTATTTCAGATTAGAGGGGGAGCAAATTCTTTTCCACAGCCTAAAGGACACTTTTATCACTTGCATTTTTCTGACTCGGGTTACAGAAAAGGACAAAACCATTTAACCTCCTTGATGTAAATGCCAACAATTTCTGTCAACAGGGGTTTATCATTTACATGACAAATCAATAAAAGCAGAAAGTGCCACACAAGGGGAAACCTGTGGTCTAATTGTCCTTTGATATTTTAGTAGCCTTTTTTTTTTAAGAGGATGTAAGGGTTGTTTTTTTTTTTTTTTAAGATTTTATTTATTTGACACAGAGAGAGAGATCACAAGTAGGTAGAGAGGCAGGCAGAGGGAGAGGGGGAAGCAGGCTCCCCTCTGAGCAGAGAGCCGATGCGGGGCTCAATCCCAGGACCCCGAGATCATGACCCGAACCTAAGGCAGAGGCTTAACCCTCTGAGCCACCTAGGTGCCCCAATATTTAAGTAGTCTTAATCAGAATGACTAACAAGAAGATGTTACAATGTCTGTGTCCTCAAGCAGTTGCTAATAGTCTTAATTGTGGAATTAGAGTAAGTAATCACAATATTTAAATTATCTGCCTTGGAGATTTCAACTTATTCCTCAAAAGATTAACAAACTTCCCAGCCTTTAAAAAAAAATCTTAAAAAGGATATGCTCAATTTCTAGAAACTAATTTATTTCTTATTCTTTATTCTTATTTATTATAAACCAATTTATTTCTTACTAGTTTAAAGTTTTCTAGGTAGAGGAGACCCTTTTTTATAATAAAAAGAAAATGATTCTGTTCCCAGAAAAGTGAATATTCACTTAAAATTTTTCATACCAGTTCAGGGGATTCATAGATTGCTTTCCCCAAAACCTGTTCACGGAGGAGCTGAAAATCCCCCTCTTCCAACGAGGTATTATTATTCAGTCTTTGGAAATACTACATTTTCCTAATTCATTGTAAACCACACCAGAAACTTAAAGGTTGAAAAAGAAGATGAAGGCTGAAAAAACCTAAGCAAACTTTTTCTTTTCTCTAATGATTCACACTAATTTTCTTTTTAAATCATAAATTGGGGGGGGGTCTCAAGTTAAAGGAATCTTGGGCATTTGGGAGAAAGCCCTTCAAAGGGAATAGGAACCTGGACACACAAAGGTTTTCAAGAATCCATCACATCTAGCCTTCCTCAGGCATTGAGACCTGATTTTTTATTTTTAGGAAAACAGCAACAACCCAAAGTGATTGCAAACTTTCCTGGTAGGAAGCCTGCCTTCCAATAGAGGTGCTGGAATCTTTGGGAGGAAAACCCCTGAACCCACTCAGTGAAGTGAGACTTCCTACCTTTCTCCAAGAGAGGTGTTAGCTCCAAGACCCAATTAGCCGAATTACCATTCCAATGGCACCTGACGGCTGGTCCTGCCCCTATCAGGCCTAAACATACCATTAAGAGGTGTGACTCCACGCATGGCATTAGTCACTTCCTGCCTACAGTAGGTATCCGACAATTGGGGGATAAAACCAAGCCACTGAGCCGCTACTCTGAAAGAATTGCATTTTTCTGAATGATGCAAATATTTTCACCCACAGAATTTTCTCTCTAGTGTTTTAAACTTACAGCATTCAGCTAGATCTTACAGCTTTGAGAACTTAATAGGCCATGGTTGCATCTGTGTATTACTCTGTGTCCAAGAACCAGGACACATTTCCATCCAGGTCCTGACTCACCTCTTGCAGAGAGCACCTGGTGTTTGTTCACACCAAATTTGTCAAGCTTCTAATTAAGCAATTTGGGAAGGAGCCTTGTTGCTTGTGTTGGAAAGGCGGGTGTCTCCAAGAGTTTGAGGTGACAAAAAATTTTAAAAACTCTCTGCACGTGTGGTTAGAGGGTGGCTTCCATCGCAGTTAGCTGACTGCTTTTTAAATATCTATAGATTCCATGCCCAGATCCCAGGCCTCCTTCATCCGAATCTACAGCAGCGAGTGCTGGGAACGTGCCTAATTTAAAAAACTGCAAAGGTGATCGCACAAATATTTGCACCATATTTGCACCATCTGATGCTTGAAAGTTTCTGCTTTAGAGATGTGGTAGGTGGGGAGATAATTTCCTGGGCTTTTTACACCTAGCTCTTTTAAGATTCGGAATTTTGCCTCTAACTCTCCTTGGATAACAAAAGAAGGAAAATGCCTCTTGCAGAAAACAACTGAGTTGTGAACTCCAAAGAATTTCTCTTCGAATGGCAGCATCTTGGCTTTCAAGAGGTTTATACGTTGTCCCCTTGAGTCTGAATCCAGTGATTTCTACCACAATCCAGGCAATTGAGTATAAAAGGGAGAGTTCTAACCTCGCACTACCTGTTGGGGGCAAAACTGTCTAGTCTAGGGTAAACTGCTCAATCGTTCTAGGCCTCAGTTTCTCTCCATGTCAAACAGGCATAGTAGGAAAACTTGACCTTAGAAGTTCATGTGGGAAGTAAATAAAATTACCCATCTTAAGCTCTGATAAGTGTGCCCACAATTCTTTTTAAAGATTTTTTATTTCATTATTTAACAGGGAGAGAGATCACAAGCAGGCAGAGAGGCAGGCAGAGAGAGAGAGGAGGAAGCAGGCTCCCTGCTGAGCAGAGAACCCAATGCGGGGCTCGATCCCAGGACCCTGAGATCATGACCTGAGCTGAAGGCAGAGGCTTAACCCACTGAGCCACCCAGGCGCCCCAGTGTGCAGGCAATTTTAACCATGATTATCGGTGTCACTGAAAACAGTTTTAAGCTGAAAGACAAGTAGCCAAGAATTTGCCCTTTCATTGCTATGGAGATACCCGTCCTGGTAGGCTTCCTGCTCCTGTATTATTTCTAGATTTGCTCAAAATTCAAAACGTTTAAAAACTGGAAAATCTAGAAGATTCAAAAGCTGCAGATTTGGTTTATTTAATTGCTGAAGAAAATCCTTTTAAGGGGCTAATTGAGAACCAGAAGGAAGTATGCAGTTCCTAAGGAATTCCACCGACATCATCTGAAGCCCCACATTTAAGAATTGAAAGCCAAATTTAAAATACTTCTGTGAAAGCATTGAATGTTCTTTTTCTCCCCTGATATATTTACCAATAGAAGCCAGTTTAGAGGGAGCATCTGGTTTTCTGCACACCCTTGCTTTACATCTATGTTTCCAGCAGAATGTTCTGTGGTGCTCAGAGGTCAAGTGACTTGCCCCAGGTCACACACACAATGAGTCAGTGATTCAGGCCTGATTGAATCAAGGATTTTTACGCCCCAGCTTCTGGTAAATTTCTTTGGTAGGAGTGTCCACAAATAAATGGTTAACTGAGACAAATATTTACACTTCTGTTTTTAGAGCAAAGAAAAGGGATACATTTGCTATTTTTTTTGCGTCTTTATTAAATTTAAATTTCTAAATAAAATAAAAAAACATGTTTCTAAGTATAGTAACTCAAACATGGCTTCTCAGCCGTCTCCCAAATAACTAAATTTATGCTCTTTGATTATACTGAGTTGGAAGTGTAGCAGAAGAGTTTGCCTAGGAAATTCTGGCCAATTTGGTCTAACTCGTCCGCTTGAGTTACTGTGATCACTGTTGCCAAGTATTCATGCCCCCAAAGTTTCTCGGTTATCTGCTCCGGGCTATTGTAGTCTTGCCACTAACATTTGCAAGACTCAGCGCGAGGCTACTAAGGCAGGCTTACAGGCCGTACGTCTGAATGCCTCATATTTATAAGTCAAACTGACTTCTTTTCTCCCACTCCAGGCTGCATTCTGTAATGTGATGTGGAACCGAACCGATGTGGGTTCCCAATAGAGGCGGAATGAGTTCCTTTTGTTCAGGGGGAGGTTGAATATTTAGATGGCGAAGCCTTGTCCCTGCACATAAAGGCAGGCATAAGGTCCAGCAGGCACCTTGGGAAATGGTGCCTATAGCTACGTTCTTTATTATGTAAAGGACACTGAGGCTTCTCCTTGGGTGGAGATTTTAGTATTATAATGAAGTAAAGGTAAGGGTGGCTCATTCCAGAGGTCACTTCATGGTCCTTCTGCACAGGTGCTAGTCAAGTATAGCTCAGGAGGACCGGGTGGTCTGGGCTGGGCGGGGAGGGGGCTGGAGGTCTTGTCAGGACAGTCACCATCACCTGACGGGGGTTTGGGGTTTCATTTGCCTGAGTTCAGAGGTAGGGTGTCAAGAAGAGCTTAAGGAAAAAGGTAGGACGAACGTTAGTGACTACAAGCAGGTGGACAGTCAATGTCAGGTCCTGGGGACTAGGTGGTGACAATGACCTTGAACACATGCATTGGATACCAGCTTACACACCCAAGTGCATCCACAGTTCCCAACATCAGGTATCACTGCATCATTCTTTTGACCCCTGCCCTTCTCCCTAAGGGTATGTGAACTTGACTAGACCTGGAACAATCCTTTCTTTCCCTAATAACTTCTCACCCCAGTCTCTTTCCTGTTTTGTACACCTCCTCAGAACTCCCCTCTGCTTGCTGGTGGGATGCTGCCCCGTTTCACGAATCACTTGACAAAACCGATTCGATCTTTAAATTTACTCATTAACTTTTTGTTCTTTAACACCAGTGGACTCATGGTAAGCAAGTTAGAGCATGTTTCCATCCCGGTAACTTACTCTCTTTGTCCTTTCTGCCTACTTTTTCTGTCTCTGCCTGGCATGATATGCTTACTCATCATCCCTTCTTATCCCTTAGGAGACTCCAAGCTATTCTCTCCATCAGACGTCTCTTCCTAAGTCTCTGGTTGTGTGCTTCAACTAGTTTTGGTTGTGAGGCCTTAAAGACTAGTCCAGTACTGTTCACTTTCTTTCAGTTCTTTGAAAAGAGCTTTTTTTGTTTTTGTAGAAATTATGCTTATTTGTTGTAAATAAAGCACATCACAATAGAGAGAATAAAAACCCAGAAATGTTGCCAACTTTTTCATGTAGAATCATGGATTGAGGTGTAGAAGTTATACAGAGAGGAATAGTGATCTTTTGTACCTTCTTTTCTATTGGTAGAGATCTACATAGTCTTTTTAAATGACTAATTATTATTCTATGCTAGCATTACTTTAGAATTGATTTAACCAATCTCTCTTGCTTCGCTGTTTATTTTATGCTCTGTTGTCTATTATAAAACATAAGACGTGTTCTTCATTTTAAACAGTTCCAGTCATGTACAATTATCCCCTTGGGATAAATTCTTAAAACTAGAGTTTCTATCCTGTCAAAGCAATTGTGCCATTCATTTTTGTATCTCTTGGAGCACCCGATGTGAAGCCTAAAAAATAATGGATATTAAATAAATATTGGCTACATAAATAAATTCATTAGTAAATAGTGATTGGTTACTTAATATATCTATTTATTTAACTGACCTAACACAGTACTGTAATTGGACGTTCTGGGAGGAGCCCATCTGGATTTATGCTACTTGTTTACATAGACAGAAATTGAATGAAAGAAAAGAAAGGAAATAGTAAGGCTTAAAATCAAAAGAGCAAAGTACCTTTGCAGTGATACACTTCATCGCCTGTGTTTTTTTTTTTTTTTAAGATTTATTTATTTATTTGGGGGGGCGGGGGGAGAACACGCAAGCCAGGGGGAAGGGGAGCTAGGGTCAGGGGTAAGGAGAGCGAGAAAAGCAGACTCCAC
>ML093290.1:70068-86875 GCA_003697995.1 Taxidea taxus jeffersonii | reverse complement strand
CTCAGGGTTCCGTCTCACGAACCTGAGATCATGACCTGAGCTGAAGCCAAGAGTCAAACACTCAGTTGCCTGAGCCACCCAGGTGTCCCATTACCTGTGTTTATTTGCTTTTCCTACCAATGCTATGAAAAGATTAAGCTGATCTCATTGCTTCTATTTTGCAGATGAAGAACTTGAACTCAGGTAGAAGAAAGGATTTGCCCAAGGTGACCTGACTTGCCCATCACTGTTTTCCCTCCAGTCTAGTGTTTTCTCAAATACACCACTTTGCCTTTTAACTAAATCATGATTTTCCACCCTTGCATCTTAATGAAGAACAGGCACTGGCTTCTTAGAATCACTGCTTCTGTATAGGCAGTCTCTCTTTTTGCCAGTGGGGAAACACAAATTGGAGAACAATCTGTATCTTCGATGGCCTCTAACATAACCAGCCACACCTGAGGGCGACTCCTTTTTTCAGTGGGTGAAGATTGCAAGTTTGTGGGAAATCTTGTCACTGGTTCAGATGAGGAAGCGATGTGTACTGCCTAACTAAGAGTTTTGTTTTTGGTTCTTTTTTTAAAGATTTTCTTTCTTTATTTGACAGAGAGACAGCGAGAGAGAATAAACCCAAGGAGGGGGAGTGGGAGAGGGAGAAGCAGGCTTCCGGCCAAGCAGGGAGCTGGGTGCGGAACTCGATCCCAGGACTCTGGATCATGACTTAAGCTGAAGGCAGATGCTTGACAACTGAGCCACCCAGGCGCCCCCCACCCCAAACTAGCTTTTAAGTAAAAACATGTAATTCATTTTAGGTGGGGACAGATTCTGCCCTATTCGATTAATCCCTAGCATCTAGCATACTGCCTGGTATGTGTTAGATCCTAAAAATATACATATTTATATAAAAGGAGCGAAGGAGCAAAGAAGAAAGGAAGTCTAATGCTGATATCTTCTACAAAATATTATTCTTTAACAATAACTGTCACTGGCTTATTTTTATTTTGATAGATGAAATTTTCATCATCCCCAAATATCCACAGTAACTGACCCAAGTAAGATTAGATCAGTCTTCAAAGGTTCTTTGTTCTTTTATCTCTCTCCAAATACTCCTATTTATATTTTGAAATATGGGACTCGAATCTAAAAGACTAAGAGTTTTTATTTTGGGAGGAAATGGTGACATTAGGATCAGTGGGGAAAATGATTGTGGTTTAAAAATTATTGTTTAAGCAAATTGGCATAAATCGTGCTTCTTCTGACTTTCACAAATATTCCTATTTGTAGAGACTAACACAGAAGTGTTTTCTATTGCTATAAAAATCATATCAAGTTGAAATAAATATAATTACAGAATATATAATATAATATAAATGTGTGTAACAATATAAACAATATATAAAGAAATATGTACAGATATATATAGATTTTTTTCTCCCCAACTACACACGTATCCACCTTCTTTAACTAAATTGATTATAGAGGGAGAATTTACTAGGCAGTCCCCATTTCAAATACCCTAAACCTTTATTCACTTAATATATATCATACTGGTAGTTAATGCAAGTCTTGAGTCGAGGAGAAAAGTGGTGTCAGTACCTACAGCTGATAGACGGGACAGGCTCCGACAGGATAATAAGGAAACTCATTTGCGTATATCAGTCCCCTGAGACTAAGTAATACTACAGTATAAAACATGACCCCAAATCAAAAGAAACTTGTGAAAACCAAGGTTATTTCTCTCTGTATTTGTGTGATTGACTCAGGCTCTGCTTCCTGGCTTTTTATTTTGGTGTCTAGGCTGAGAGACGTGCTCCTGCCCGGGACATTCAAAGGAAAAAGAGAAGGTGGCCGGATTCTGGAAGCTTCTACTCATAATTCATTGGTCTAAACAAGTCGCATGGACAAAACTGACATCAGATGGGTGGAAAGTATAATTCTCCCACAGGGAGGGGGCCTCAAAACGGACAGGACCTCTAGGGAGAGGAATGGCAGGTTTGGTGCAAGTATACTCCAGTGATCCCATCTGGCACATCCCCCCAGCTAGAGTTTACAAAGTCATCTTTTTGTCTGCTACTTCCCTCATTCAATGAACACTCAAGTTATTTTCATTTCATACATTTCCCTTCTAGACATTTCTCAGATCTAATCTCCCCTCTATAACTCACCTACCAGTCCTCTGTTCAGGTTCTCAGTACTTACAAACAGGTCTTCTGATCATAGATAAATTCCGTGTATAGCCACCAATGTGAAACATGCAAAGTGCACAGATCTAAAATGTCATTTTTCTGGGACACCTGGCTGGCTCACTAGAGCCTGCGGCTCTTGATCATGGAGTCATGAGTTCAAGCCTCATACTGGACATAGAGTTTGCTTAAAAAACAATCAACTAAAAAAAAAAAAATCAGCTAGATTCAGTAAAAACTTTTTTTAAAAAGTCAGTGTTATAAAAATAGGTTTTTTATTTTTCACAAATAAAATTGTATGACAAATAGAACATATGAAACCAGAGGTAAAAATAAGTCCAATTATATTTTTAAAAGTCCAGTTATAATGGCAATATAGTACACATAAATGTATTAGGTTTACTTGAATAAAAAGCCAGATTTCCATTTTGCCTATCACACACGCACACACACACACACGCACATAGAACTCTACCACTTTTTTCCTGAAACATATTTTCAATGACACCAAAAAAAGCAAACCCAAAAAAGAAAGAAAGAAAACTAATAGGGGCACCTGGGTGGCTCAGTGGCTTAAGCCGCTGCCTTCGGCTCAGGTCATGATCTCAGGGTCTTGGGATCGAGCCCCACATCGGGCTCTCTGCTCAGCAGGGAGCCTGCTTCCCCACCCCCACCCCTACTGCCTGCTTCTCTGCCTACTTGTGATCTCTGTCTGTCAAATAAATGAATAAAATCTTTAAAAAAAAAAAAAAGAAAAGAAAACTAATAGAAATTTGGAAATGACAAATGATACACAACAAATGAAAGCCATAATGGCAATTTAATATCAGTTGCTACTTTATTCTATTTAGTGCAAAATTGTAGGTACTTCTATGTTTCCTATATTTTTTATTTGTTATTTATTGTGGCAATTAACAATATCCTTTTTGTCTCTTAGTCATACAAATTTGTAAATCAGTAGTAGTAGTAAAATAAATTAGCAACTGGTGGGATTTTAAGAACATACAAATGAATCTAAGTTAATATGTAAGAATTTTTTCAAGATTTTCTCATACTTATTTAGATATTTCTTCTTTTCTAAAGCAGGCATGTAGAACTATAAATTTCCCTCTCAACACTGTTCTAACTACTCCCCACATGCTTTGATGTGCTGTATTTTTATTTTCATTCCATTCGGTGTATTTTCTTATTTGCTTTGAAAGCTTCTCTTTGACCCATGGATTATTTAAAAGTATGTGGTTTAGTTTCCACATGTTTGGTGATTTTCTTTCCTTTCTGTTATCAATTTCTAGTTTGACTGTACTGTGGCAGAAAAACACAGTCTGTGTGATTTCATCTCTTTTAAATGGCCCATGATACGATCCACCGAGCAATACTTTTTGTGGACACGTGAATACATTCTACTCTTGGTGAATGGAGTGTGAAAGGTGTCAGCTTATGGTGTTGGTGAGTTAAACTGTTTCTCTGACTTTGTGTCTGGTTCTCCCAGTTGTTGAGAGAGCCATATTGGAAGTTGCTTTGTGAATTTGTCTGTTTCTCATTTCAATGCTATTATTTTTCCCTTCACAGATTTTGAAGCTTTGTTGTTCGATGCATGCACATTTAGAATTAATTTTTTTGTGTAGATCTTTTATCATTATCATTAAACATTTATTTTTATTTGCATTCAAGTAACGTGTAATGTACTATTGGTTTCAGAGGTGGAGGTCAGTGGTTCATGAGTCTTATATAATACCTGGTGCTCATTACATCACATGCCCTCCTTAATGTCCATCACCAGGATACCCCATCCCCTGACCCATCTCCTCTCCACCAACCCAGGTTTATTTCCTATGCTTAAGAGTATCTTATGGTTTGTCTCCCTCGCTGATTTCATCTTGTTTTATTTTTTCCCTTTCTTCTCCTATGATCCTATCATTATTAATATACCTCTTACTATATGGTAATTTTTATTGCTTTGAAATCTACTTTAGTTGATATTTATACAGCTATTTCTGCTTTCTTTCAATATTTTTTTTAATTAATCTCTACCCAGTGTGGGGCTCATACACAATGCCAAGATCCAGAGTTGCATACTCCACCAACTGAGTCAGTCAGGTGCCCATGCTTTCTTTTACTATTTATAAGATTTATCTTTTTCCGTCCATTTACTTTTAGCCTTATCATTATATCATTATATTAAAAGTAAGTTTCCTGTACAGTGCATATACTTGCACTATGTTTTTTAACCTACTCTGCTTGTTTGCATCTCATAATCGGTATATTTAAACCATTTACATTTAATGTTATTATTGATATGTTGGAGCTAAAAGTCCACCATTTGAAATTTTTTAATCTTCTTGTTCTATTTTTCACTTCTGCCTTTTTTCCTTTCCTTCCTATGGATTGCTTAAACATTTTTTAAAAATTCCATTTTGATTCATTTATAGTTCTTTCAGTTTATATTTTTTAAAAGATTTTATTTATTTATTTCAGAGAGAGAGAGCACAAGCAGGAGGGGTGGCAGTCAGAGGGAGAGGGAGAAGCAGACACCTCACTGAGCAAGGAGCCCGATGTGGGGCTTGGATCCCAGGACCCAGGGATCATGACCTGAGCTGAAAGCAGACATTTAACCGACTGAGCCACCGAGATGCCCTGGGTCATATCTTTATATGGTTGTTGTAGATACTAGAAAAAATATATATATAAGTAATTATATATGTAATTTTATCACAGAATACTGGTGTTGAAATTTTGTCAGCTTGAGTGAAATGTAAAAACTTTACCTCCATTTTGTATCCCTTTAACTTCCACATTTTATAATTGTCATAAACATTTCCTCTTCACAAATATTAGATCTTTCATGATAGCCCCACAGGTTGCTAAGGCTCTGTTCTTTTTATTTTTTTCTGTCTATATTCTCTCTGTTTTCCAGAAACAGACTTTCTAAGGTCTTCTTTTGTTTGTCTTACATATAATTTCAGTGGTTTTTAGTTGTACATGGTAGGAGAAATAAAGAAAAGTTTATCTACTCTATCTTTTTAGAAGTAGAAGCTTACCTTATTTTAGCAGTTATTATTGTGGTTACTTTAATAAATGATACAAATTAACAGACCATTGTGTATGTCAGGGGTAATAAATGGATCTATAAAAACTAACATTGTTTGAAATAATAGCCATCAAATTAGGTATGGATGAGAAACTACTAAAAATTTTGAAGGTTTCTGCATTGAGATCATATTCCAAGTGCTTCTAGAGTTCTTGCTCTGCCTATGGAAACCAAAACTGAAATTACAGAAGTTGCCTCACTGTTATGGCTCATAAAAGATAGCATAGATGAGTTGACTTACGTTTCTTCTCTTCTCCAAAATGCCATAACTATACATCAAAAGACTGACAAATTAAAGTGCATTTACATGCACAGTTAACCTAAAATATAATATTTATTTAATTTTTTAACACTTTAATTTTTAAAATCTTTATTGGGAAGGAGAAGTGAGATAAGAATTCTCTATTTGCTGCTCAAATTTGATTTCCCACTTTCAAATGTATCCCTTTCAGTTAGCTGGACTGAAAAAGTTAAGTTGTCCCTTAGAAAATTTAGATTTGTCCTACAAGACCTAGATCATTCTTGACTGAACTATAAATGGCTTTGACAGATAAATGAGAAATATCCACCCAAAGAGCAATTTTAACTTAATATGAATGTATCTGTAACTTACCTTTTAAAATAGTCCTTTTATGAGATGTGGTCCTTATGTTGCACAGGGGTGCACATACCCACACACGTATGCACACACACATGGATATGCTTCATAAAACAAAGCTAGCTATATCTTTGCACCTGCAACTTCTGGGTGGTAATAACTTGAATTACATTGAAACCCATGTGATGGAGATGTTAATTTCTCTACTCTCTTTGGACAGTGGAACAGATGCTGTCTTAAACTTCAAAGGGCCTTGACTACTTTCTGAGTTTCATTAATGAACAACAACTTTTCACAGCTTGGCTTAAAAAAAAAAAAATCTAACAAAACATACAAAGGAAAAAGACCAATGAGGAATCCATCAGTATTTTCCTTCTGAAATGTTTTTTAGGGATAGAGAGGAAGTCAAACTCAAAACATTTGATCTTTCCCAGGAAACTGGACTGTTCTGTATTTATTGCTTTTCGAATCTGACAGTTCATCCTGTGGCCTCACATCATGGTAAGGGACCCCGTTGTATGAGGTGAAGATGGGCTTGGGGAGATAATTTGTTTAAGAGTTGGATAAAAAAAAGAAAACCCAATTGGTGATAAATGTTTCTATTTTTTTTTTTCTGTACTATCTTCATTAATTCTGGCTGCTGAGGTTAGCTCAGGTAAAGCTTCCAGTTTGAAGACAATAGACAAAGAAAAGGATACAGACTCAATAGTTTTTAGTATTCTAATAGAGTCTGTAGGTTCTGAAGAGAAAGAAGCAGGTTGATCGCTGTTCTAACCAAAAAAATTAAGAAAATCTTCAACACTTAGAAAAATTTTAAATCTCTATACCATTGACTTGATATATTACAAGGGATTTATTTTTTAAATCAAGAGATTACTTACTTGTTAGCTTTGTACACACAGTTACAAATTTCTTCAAGAGAAGCAGATGAAGGTTTGGGTTCTAAGTTTACCAGACGCAGATTGGAATACCAGCTCCACCATGTAGCTGTGTCATCTTGGGCAAGTAACTTAACATTAACAACCTTTTGTTTTTGTAAAACTGATGTGGTGATAATGGCTTATAATCTCTTAACCAAAACTCAGGATCAGCTGTGCTTTGGAATTTAGAAGTAAAATATAGAGTTTTTATGTATAAACTTCTTTAAAAAATATTTTATTTATTTGACACAGAGAGAGAGAGCATAAACAAGGGGAGAGGGAGAGGGAGAAGCAGTCTCCCTGCTGAGCAGGAAACCCCTACAGGGGCTTGATCCCAGGACCCTGAGATCATGATTGCCTGAGCCACTCAGGTACCTCTTTATGTATAAACTTTTACTGAGGAAGTGGTTCAATATAATTCAGATATTCCTTAGACTCCTAGTTAAGCATTTTTTATGTGCCATGAGTAATACAAAAATGGATGAAACTATCCTCGCTGTCTAGGGGCTTAGGATTCTGTATAACAAATGCAGATGCCCTAGAATGCATGATTAAGTTTCCTTATAGAATCATAAAAGTCTCCGGAAGCTCAGAGGGAGAAAATGAATTCTGATGGAATGCGGGATTCAAGAAAAATTATAAAAAGAGGTTGTATTTGGACTTATTCTTCAATTTCATTAACTTTTCATTAATTATTTTTACTACTCAAGTTCATCTTGTGTATGTGCACGTGGTTTCCTTCTCTTTTGCAAAAACTGCTACAGGACCCACTCACATGTCCTTACAGATTTAAATCCTGGATAAATAGCACTCAAGCACTTTTTAGCAGCTAGATCCTGAGTCAGTCTAAAACCCCAAACACCAAGGTCAGCTGTTACAGGTGTTCCTTAATTAACTTTCTTATTCCTAGTAATGATACATGTTTTTCTTTTTGTAATGGCCTTGTGAACATAGCTTTATGAAGGTATGATTTATATATTATACACATTGATCTGTTTTATGTGCACAATGCAAGGATTTTTTTTTCAGATTTTATTTTTAAGTAATCTCTACACCCAACATTGTGCTCGAATTTAAAACCGTGAGACCAGGAGTCGCATGATCCACTGACCGAGCCAGCCAGGCGTACCCAAGTCAATGATTTTTTTAAGGAAATGGACAGACTTGTACAACTGTCCTCACAATCCAGTTATAAAACATTTCCATCATCCTAGAAACATACAATTTAGAAGTTTTGAATAATAAAATGTAATGCAGTGCAAACACTATATATTATCTAACGACCTAATAATGTATATTACAGCCTCAGGGGATTTGAGACAGCACTCCATTATAAAAAGGATTAAGTTTCTATAGTGAATCATACTCATGCTCACACTAAATGGAATAAAGCCTATTCATAGCTTTACATCAATTCCAGCCAGATTCTTGCCTCTATGGCAGTTCACGTCGAGTCATCCGATGAATAATGAAACACTTTCAGTTCATTTTGGAATTGCAGGGGAGGTACTGCAGACTGAAAACACTCACCTTATAGGATCGCTGTGAGAAATAAAGAGAAAATGTAGTAAGGTGCTTAGCACAGCACAGAATGAACACGCAGTGAGCTCAGTGCTGTGCGTGTGGGGGTAGTTCATTCAAGCACTCTGTTAGGGAGCACGTGGTACCCCGTAAAATGGGCTGTTTGTGTGGTGGGAGACTTGGTTCCTAGACCCTCTGTTTTTTGTTGTTGGTGGGTTTTTTTTAAGATTTTATTTATTTGACAGACAGAGATCACAGGTAGGCAGAGAGAGAGGAGGAAGCAGGCTTCCCGCTGAGCAGAGAGCCTGACTCAGGGCTCGATCCCAGGACCCTGAGATCATGACCCGAGCAAGGCAGAGGCTTTAACCCACTGAGCCACCCAGGGGCCCCAAGACCCTGTGTTTTTTAACTGGTGTGAGACGTTGGGTAAGGTGGGAACTGACCTTTAATACTTCCGAAGAATCGGGCACTGCTCTTAGCACCTTACATATGCCACCTAATAAATCTTTATATCAACCTTGTCTCATAGATATCATCATCATCTCCCACTTTACAGATAAGAAGCACCGAACGTTTCAGCAACTTGCCTGAAATCACAGAGCCAGCAAGCAGTGAAAGCGAGGGTCAAACCGAGGCATTCCAATCTCAAGAGCCCATCCTTTGAAACAGCACGCTCTGTTTCCTAAATACCATGAAGAGTGCTAACACTCTCTGAACTCTGCTTTTCTAATTTTTGAAATAAAGAGAAGTCGGGGTGGCTGGCTGGCCCAGGCAGTAGAGCACCTGATTTTTGATCTCAGAGTCATGAGTTCAAGCCCCATGTTGGACCTAGAGCTACTTTAAAAATAAATTAATTAATTAAATGAAATAAGGGAAGAACAAAACTGCATGTTTTAATTTACGTGACATTACAATTACAAACTCAGAATTTGGGAGCCCAAAAAGAACTTTGTAGTTATATAGTCAAATGAGCATTTTATAGCTAAAGAAACAAAATTCTAGAGGTTAAGCAACACACTCAGGGTCACATAATTAGTGACAGACCTAAAACCTAGTCCTCGGGTTCCTCAAGAGGCAATCCTTAGTGAATGCCAAACAACATGTGTAATAAGGATACATGTGTTAATATAGTTAGACATGATACCCTAAATTGCATATTTACAGAATAAGTAACACATTAATCTTTAATTATTTTTATTTTATTTTTAAAGATTTTATCTTTTGTTTGACAGAGAAAGATACAACGAGAGAGGGAACACAAGCAGGGGGAGTGGGAGAGGGAGAAGGAGGCTCTCCACTGAGCAAGGAGCCCAAGGCGGGATTTGATCCCAGGACCCTGGGATCATGACCTGAGCTAAAGGCAGAGGGTTTTTTTTAAAGAGTGTATTTATTCACTTGGCAGAAAGTGAGAAAGAGCACAGGGTGGGAAGAAGAGGGGATCCCTGCTGAGCAGAGAGCCCTATGTAGGGTTTGATCCCAGGACCCTAAGATCCTGAACAGAACTGAAGGCTGACACCTAACCAACTGAGACACTCAGGTGTCCCTCCTTTTTTTTTTCCATAAAAAAATTTTTTTTAAAGATTTCATTTATTTATTCATGAGAGAGAGCACAAGCAGTGGAGAGACTAGGGGAGAGGGAGAAACAGACTCACTCCTGAGCAAGGAACCTGATGCGGAGCTCGATCCCAGGACCCTGGGGTCATGACTTGGCCTGAAGATAGATGCTTAACCAACTAAGCCACCCAGGCACTGCCCCCTCCCTCCTTTTTTTAATTGTTAAAGTGATATCTACATCGAACATGGAGCTTGAACTCGCAAACCCAAGATCAAGAAAGGCACACTCCTCCAAATGCACGAGCCAGGCACCCCTTCCTAAGCTTTTCTTAATCATCAAGCATTTTCCTTTTAAGTATTCTTTTACAAAAGATGATTATGTTCTTAAAATCTCCTTCATAAAATGCTTTAAAAAAAACAACAGTTTAAGCTCACATAAACTCAAACACATGTGAACAATACATTTTCTCATCCTCCCGCTTGTGTTCAAAACCAAACCTATATGGATAAGGCTGGGCTCTCC
Organism: Taxidea taxus jeffersonii; assembly: GCA_003697995.1. Classification (NCBI taxonomy): domain Eukaryota; kingdom Metazoa; phylum Chordata; class Mammalia; order Carnivora; family Mustelidae; genus Taxidea; species Taxidea taxus. Next base: position 76,509 of record ML093290.1, on the reverse strand, counting down.
CAGAAGACACTTTCACAATTTAAACTCATCCAAAGAGTTAGGGAATTCACACATGTTTCCAGTCCGCTTGTTGTTAGACCAACCCTTGTGCTCAGCGCACCAGACTGATTCCTCCCAAAAGAAAAGTCTAGAAACTACAAAACTCTGCAAATAAGGTGGGGTGGGTTCTTATTTGCATGTCTCTATGGTACGGCTTGCAAATCCTTTCTAATCACCAGGAAGGCAGTCCCACCCCCCTAGATCCCGTTTGTTGTTTTCATTCCCATCTCAAGAAACCAGACTGACAATCTAGCTCCCGGAAGAGGTAATTAGAGTAAACCATCCACGAGGACTTAAGAAGCTTTAGCGGCAAATGATTTCACAAACGGCCTTCAGTTCCAACTAATTCAATCTAAAGCTATCCCATCAAGTGGGACAGAGGCCTGCCAGGTTCCCTACTCTGGGAGATAAAAAAATGAAGTCAACCCTGTTGGCAAGAAGTTCACATACTCATAGGGATAAGCCATGGCAGCCAATCTGGCAAGTCCCTGCAGTGCCGTGAAGGGGGTGTGGGAGCCCCGTGACCTGTTGGTTTGGAAAGAATGGGCGCCAGGGACTTGGAAGGCAGCTGGTCGGGAAGACATCATGCGGGTCTCTGCAGGCAGGTTGGTATGTTGAAAGGAGGATACAATTTCTAAAGGCTGGAAAGGAAAAGGCATTCAAAATGGAATGAAGTACATGAACAAAGGTAATGTCATGGCAGCATGAAGGGCACCCTGTGGGGACAGAGAAGAATGTCATTTGGCCCGGGTGCCCTTCGATAAAAAAGAGTCAAAGGGTCCCTAAGGCCCTTGATCATCTTAATGCTCGATTGACAGGTTTAATAATATCAGGTCACTTGTGGATTGCCCGTGATTTTATCTTCATGTACTATTTTAATAGTTATTTAATTATAACTGTCAATAAAGAGGTAAAGTGTATTGAACACATAAATTAGGCATTTTAGGGCACCTGGGTGGCTCAGTGGGTTAAGCTTCTGCCTTCGGCTCAGGTCATGGTCTCGGGGTCTGGGATCGAGCCCCGCATTGCGCTCTCTGCTCATCAGGGAGCCTGCTTCCTCCTCTGTCTCTGCCTGCTGCTCTGTCTACTTGTGATCTCTCTCTGTCAAATAGATAAATAAAATCTTTTAAAAAAATTATTAAAAAAGGAATAATAAAATAAAATAGGCATTTTACATTTTATCCTCAACAGAACACAAAGGAGAGCGCTACTGTTACCTCCGCTTTCCAGATGAAGAAACAACGGACAAAGGTTAAGTGACTTGCCTCAAGTCCAAGGGTAGCAAGGAAAGCTTAGGATTGCAAATGCAGATTCTGGAGCCACAGGCCAACTCCCGACACAGACAGAGTGCCCACTGTATGCCGAAGTGTTGTCTCAGCTCTGGAGTTACACGTGCGTGACTAAGGGACACAGTCCGTGCTCTCTGGGACCTCCTCTTGCTCATCAAAGGATTTCAACAGCTTCGATTAGATGGAGCTAAAAAGCCAGTTATAAAAGGCCCCTCTCTCCTTGCTACAGTTACATACAATTCCGGAGTTCAAAAGAAGGGGAAGAATAACCACTTGAGAAGAAAGGGGAAAAGATGTCTGTGTGCCAAGGACAGGTGTGCCTACCAGATGGGTAGGGCCATCGTCTTTAGGATGGGACAGCCTGAGGATAAAGAATAAACACACAGATATGGTGCAAGCCACATGTTTTCACACGCATTTGTCCATGTAATTCCTACAGCCGATTGTGAAATACGTACAGTGATCCCACTTTATAAAAAAGGAGAACACGAGGATGGACCGGTAATTTGAGACCCCATTGTATGGGGTAACATAAAGAGTGTGACATGACCTTGCCTGCCTCTTCTCTACCTTAAATGGTAACCTCTTGGTTCAGACGTTCTGCTGCAGATTAGAAATGAGTATTAGAAACCATGGCAACCGCAGAAATATTCGGAACACAACAAACGTATGTGGGATAGAAGTATATCCAAGAACACGGCGCAATTTAGGACAAGGAGGTTTGAGGGGCACCCCCTCCCGGGATTCAGGGGCTTAAGTGGAGGCTTCTTATGAACTGCCAGGTGGAAAAGCTAAGGCTTTTAATAAACAGAAGAAAGTTTCTCGGCAGAAGTTGGCAACGAGTCATTTGAGTCTTTGTAGAGATAAGATTCAATAAGCTGGCCTCTCACCTTCAACTTGGGAATTTGTTTTCCTATTACTTAATGACAACAATAATAATAATTGCTATTGATTGAGCACAAACAGTGCCAAACACCGTTTTGGATCTTTTCCATACATTATCTGAAATCTTTTTGTTATCCCTGCACGTGAGAATTATCTCTGTTTTGTAGATGAAAAAGCTGTGGCTCAGAGTTTAAGTAACTTGTTCAGGGGTGTCTGGGTGTCTCAGTTGTTAAGTAGGTGCCTTCAGCTCAGGTCATGATCCTGGGCGGGGGGGTCCTTGCTCTGTGGAGAGCCTGCTTCTCCCTCTCCCACTCCCCCTGCTTCTGTTCCATCTCTCACTGTGTCTCTGCCAAATAAATAAAATCTTTGAAAAAAAAGTGAGTAACTTGTTCAATTTACTACAGATTAATAGAGGCAGGATTAAATTCAGACTCTTTCCATTAGGCCATCTTGCATTCATTACAATTATTATTTGATTTTAGCATGGGAAACCAGTGGCCCACACTGAGCTGATGTAATTCCAGTCAAAAGCAAATAAATTAGTTAGCATGCGGTCTTTTCACTTCTGCTGATGGTGGCCATAAACACCTGAGTTTCCTGAGATGCTAAGACAGGTGTTAGATTTCTGAGCACATCATTATACTGGGACTAGGTTTGAAATCACTGACGTCACCTCTCCAGGTCTTGACTTCACCATCTCGAACACAAGAGTGTTGAATTTGGAGTCTAAGGTATGGGACAGCTCTGTTATATTTTGACTCTTTGCTTCCCATCTTCCATTGTCCACAGAACCAAACATCTCAATCCATCAGGTGTTCTGGATTTTTGAGATTTCTGGAGACTTCGATAAATAAGGAGCACTTTCCTGTTTGCAAGGGTGGGTTTTCTCTTTTCTTCCTTGAGACTCTGCTTAAAGGGCTTCTCAGGCTCAAGAGTGAGATGAAAGTTCCTGGTTATCTTTATGTTCCTTAACTTCATGAGCTTATCACTTTGCCCTGTTTGACAGTGCTACTGTCCTAAACAGTAAGTCGGATCTCATGGCTTTCTAGCTCCTTCACAAATCATCACATGTGAAAACCGGAAACATAACAGAAAATTATCTCTTTTTCCTAAGAGATAAGAAAAAGTTCTAAGAAGCTCATCTGCTCAAGAGCACTTAAGAGCACATCTCAGGTCTCCTCGGAAATCCGCATTCCAACATGACTCTCCATATCTACTGGGCAGAATCTGACGCTGTGTGGTCTGCTTTCTCTCCTCCACACCTGATAATGCATGGATGTCGAAGCTGAGACAACCGGCAGCGTGCCTGTATCAGGCTGTCTCAGAATTGGAAAGTGGGAAGAGGCAATTCAGGGTCAAGAAATAAACTAGGTTCAAACTGGACGGACCAGGCCCACCCAGTGTCTAGACAAGGCAGCCAAGTTTCCATCCACTTTGCCATTATTGCCACATATGGAGACATGCATTTCTTAGTAACAGAATGTGAAACCAAACAGGAAGGTAACTAGCTCTGAGAGTTGATGTTTCGTTTCTGGGTAAATCAGCAGTCATCTGACAGAGGCGTTCCTTCTGTGTGTAATCTGAAACCAGCTTAGACAAATGAGACAGAGTAGGAGAAAATGTGTTAGCAGCTGCTTTTAAATTTCCCCCGGTCATCAGGATCTGTCTTCGTTTGGGTTTTAGACTCTTTGGTAGCAGTTGTCATGCTCAACTCTAGATAACCCCATAAATCCGGAAATCGCTAATGTGATTCATGTGGGAATCAGTTACGGTAATGATCTATGTCCAAATCTTGGTTTTTTAGTCATACCTATTCCAAGAGCTGTGTTCTATGAAAGGGTGGCAAGTCAAGCCTTGAGTCACTGCTCCTTATCTACATAAAGCCTATGATCTGGCCTGATTTTGAAGTTGGCCTGTCTGTCAGGCTCTTGGCCAAGTTTGGACCTCCAGGGCTGGAGTGACGGTGGGAGCTGGGGAAGGGGGAGGTCTGCTCAATGAGATGGGTATAAAGTGAGAAGACCTTTAAAGGGCTACAGAGTATAAATGTTCCAAAGAATTGTTTATATAAGTTGCCTTTGTGATACAAAGCCTGAGGTATTTTTGTGTGTGTATGAATATTAAAGATAGTGAAAGTTCTAGCAAAACTGACACACCTCATCCTCTTCCTCTTCACAAACTTCTTACCTTCATCTCAATTAACCAAAAATATAATTGAGGATCTGCTGTGTTAAAAGCTCCCTTATGGGGGCTACAAATAGGAAGACGGAAATGTGCAGATACAATTCTAAATCAGGGCAAGCTGGGAATGGTAGAGAAATCACTTCATCTTGGAATCTTGCTCTGACCTTCTAAATGTGGGTTTCTGACCCTTCATCTGAACACCTGTAACTGTCTTTGGGGCAAAGAATACCTATCATCAATCAATATCCTGTCCCCCCTTCTTAATAACGGAACCCCAGTGTTATTTGGGATAACAATGTACATATTAGAATAATCCACTTCCCATCCTCCTTTTGCAGCTAGATGTGCAATGTGGCCAATGTCATAGATATGGCAGTGTAATTAATTTCTGGCCAATACAATGTGAGTGGAGGTACTGTGTGGGACTTCTAAGCTGCTTACGGGATGCAGACTCAGCTGGAAGAAATTCTCTCTTTATCCCTTCACCATCCTCCTTGAGCCAGCCTCAAACTTAGATGTGCTGGCCATGTAGCCAAGAGCTAGCTAGCTATCTGGGACCAGAAGTGGCCCCTAAGGATGGAAACCATGTAAGTTCTCTGAGTACTTTGGAGAGGTGTTCTATGCTACCTGGACTATTCTCCTGCCAAGATGGATGGATGGATGGATGGATGGATGAATGGATTCATTTATTCATTTTACATGAAAGAAATTTATATCTTTTAAAAGGTCTATTTGCTTTGTTCTTCAAGGAACACAAACCTAATTACAGCTAATATACCTGACATAAAACTTAACACACTGCATGTGATCACTTATTTCATTTTCTGATCTTCCACATATCCAGACTTTAATCTGCTTAATGAAGGGCACCTGGGTGGCTCAGTTGTTAAGGTCTGCCTTTGGCTCAGGTCATGATCCCAGTGTCCTGGGATCGAGCCCAGCACCTTCTCCCTCTCTTACTCCCCCCTTGTACTCCCTCTCTCGAGGTCTGTCTCTCTCTCTCTCAAATAAAATCTTTAAAAATCTGCTTAATGAAATAGACCTTGTTTACTTAGTCCTCCTTGTAAAGATTTATGGGTTAAATTGGAAGATAGAAAAAGTGGGGCACCTGGGTGGTTCAGTGGGTTAAGGCTCTGCCTTCCGCTCAGGTCATGATCTCAGGGTCCTGGGATCCAGCCCAGCATCAGGCTCTCTGCTCAGCAGGGAGCCTGCTTCCCCCTCTCTCTGCCTGCCTCTCTGCCTACTTGTGATCTCACTCTGTCAAATAAATAAATAAAATCTTAAAAAAAAAAAAAGAAAAAGTAGATTTATTCGATTGGGTAAATTTCTTAAGTTGAAAGATGTACAGATCTACTGGAAATTGGAAATGGATCTGAGAGCACAACAGAAGCCAAGTATGACTTCCAAGTATTTCGTCTGAGCAGCCGAAAGGATGGTTCAAGGGCAGGTTTGGGGAGAAGATCCAGCATTTGGTCCTGAACATACTAAGTTTCAGCTGGACATATAAATTTGGGAGTTGTCAGCAAATAATTGTGATTAAAGCCATAAAACTAGATGAGACCTTCTAGGAATTGATGCAGGGAGAACAGAAGTAATCACAGAATTCAGCCTAATGTAACACATTCAACTGTTAGCGGTCTATAAGATAAGGATGGTCGAAAAAAGAAAAAGAAACCAAGAATCATCAGAGTTAAAAATGAAAACAAAAGTGGTTTCCTGGGAAGCTACATTAAGAAAAAATTTCAAGGAGAGGAGAGTAACCAGCAGCCAGAGACCGCTGAGAGTTCAAATAAGCTAAACGCATGTCATTGACCGTGAGACTTAGTGCTGTGGCAATCACGGGATATCTGAATGACATGGTGGCGACTGTATGGTCCCACCAGAATGATTTTGAGGAAAAACAAGAATGGAGGGAATCAAAGGCTACATTTGCAAGGAAGTTAGTGTCTGAAGTCATGGGGAAATGGTACTGGAGGAGATTTCAGTGTCCTAGGACAATTTAAAAAATATTTATGTATTTGACAGAGAGAGAGAGAGAGAGAGAGCA
>ML093290.1:57931-69668 GCA_003697995.1 Taxidea taxus jeffersonii | reverse complement strand
AAGCAGAGGGAGATAAAAAGGTTTCCCACTGAGCAGGGAGCCCAATGCAGGGCTTGATCCCAGGACTCCAGGATCATGACCTGAGCCAAAGGAAGGCAGTTGCTTAACCTACTGAGCCACCCAGATGCCCCCTCAGGACAATTTTTGTTGTTATCATTTTGTTTAGGTTTGTTTAGGTGGAAGAAATCCTTCCTGTTGCCCAAGAGAGGCAATTACTGGTAATTCATGAGAGAGGGAAGAATTGATAAAACTTGCCTCCCAGTAGTCTTGTTGCTTTCACAGGTTGCCCCTTGTATTTGATTCTCTTATAAGAGTTTATAGGATCATAGGGAGCTTTTTGTGCCTTTTCTTCCATGCAATTATACTGTAAACTCTTTGTAGGCATGGCCCAGGGTTGAACTTTCTGCTCAGCAGGAGGTAGCTGATAGGTTGATTAGCATCATAAAGTGTTAATGATGATGGGAGGTTTAATGAGTCACTAGGACCCAGGGGCTTCCGAAAGCTGATGCTCAGAGAGGTGCCGCCTTGTTCTTTGACACAAAGGGATGGCTCTCAGTGATGGGATTTGGGAAACCTGTAGCAAGTGATTAGGAGGTAGGGACAGAAATTCTTCCCAGTGTTTACTGTACATTTTGCCTAAAAGAGCAACTGGAATAAATGCAAAATCTTCCCCGTGAAGTCCCAAACTATCCACAACCACGCGATGAGCAGACAGTCCCTCAGCACTGCAAGGAGAGGTTGACCAAACCTACTTGCACATGAAGAAAGCAATGGTTGGGTGGCTCAGTCCGTTAAGCATCTGCCTTTGGCTCAGGTCATGATTTTGGTTCCCGAAATCGAGCCCGATGGGGGGCTCCCTGCTCAGTGGGAGTCTCCTCCCTCTCCCTTGCCCTTCACCCAGCTCACACTTTCTGGCAAATCAATAAAATCTTTTTAAAAATCTGAAAGAAAGAATGAAAAAGAAAAGAAAGAAAGGAGGAAAAGTAGGAAGGAAGGAAGGAAGGAAGGAAAGCAAGCAAGCAATGGTCACAACCCTGTTACCTTTGATAATTTTCTTCCTAAACAAAGGCCCTTCAAGAACAGAGCTTTCTCACTGACTCACAGTTGGAGAGGTAAGCACCAGGCAGTCGGGATATGCCTTCCATTCACCGTGACTCACAGAAGAGGTGGCCGTTGTAACAAGGCTCTCCCTCACTCTCTTCCAAAAGAAATCGTCTTCCTACAGGGCCTCCATTTTTTGAGGACTGACTCATTCAATCTAGAGATGACCCAGGTAGGGCCATGACATAGTCACTTCCCTCTCCCTTCTCATCTACATCCCACCTGACAGAAAACAACCATCTTGAAACAGTCCTCTTTAAACAGCAAGAGGACTGCTTGAGGCAAAGGGGGCAAACACACTGATGAAGGGGGAAGTCTGAGATTTTTTTGTGAAAACCTACATATTTTATTTCTGCTGTAAACATGGAAGATTTTCCCCCGTGTAATTACTTCAAGTAGGATAATGAGCCGTATACTTTGAAGCTGCCTCAGACACCGTTGCCCTTTCCAAGGTTTATTTAACATATTTTTCTTGAAGACATACGTTCAACAGTTTATGGATTAAGAAATAAATATTTGCCTTCCTTTTCCCACTACACTTGCCTCCGTGGAAGTGCTAGTTAATTGCTCCCCTGAATGACTACAGTAATCAATCGTTCAGCTGAACTTCCTTTTTCTAATCCTGTGGCATTCATGCAATTTGCTGGCACACTTTCCAAAAGCATGTTGGAAAAACTACCCACTCACAAATTTCTAAACTGACACATTTCTAAATTTCCAGACAGTTTCATCTTAAGTTTGCTGCAAAACATGTAACATCTAACACGTCATAACATTGACATTTCAAATATTGCTGCATCACTTTAAAACATATCTAGTAGAATACAAGTTTGGGAATGATTTGATGGGTTAGTTTTAAAATTCTAAAACACCTTGGGGGACGGGGCACCTGGGTGGCTCAGTGGGTTAAGGCTTTTGCCTTTGGCTCAGGTCATGATCTCAGGGTCCTGGGGATTGAGTCCCGCATCGGACTCTTTGCTCTGCCGGGAGCCTGATTCCCCTTCTCTCTCTCTGCCTGCCTCTCTGCCTACTTGTGATCTCTGTCTGTCAAATAAATAAATAAAATCTCTAAAACACCCTGGGCGGGGAACCTGGCTGGCTCAGTGCGTAGAGCATATGACTCTTTGATCTCGGCAACCCAAGTTCAAGGCCAACGTTGGGACATAGAGCTTACTAAAAAAAAATGAAATAAAGTTTGAAGACATCTTTATTGATATATAATCCACATAGTATATAAAGAGTTCTTTTAAAGTGTTTAGTTCATTGCTTTTAGCATGTTCGCAGGGTTGTGTGGCATTCACCACAATATAAATTTAAAACATTTCATCACCTCTAACAGAAACTGTACCTGTTAGCGGTGTATCCTTCCTTCCCCACAATCTTCCTTTCCCTCACTCCTAGGTAGTCACTAATTTACTTTTTAAATATATACTTTGCCCACTCTGGACATTTCAAACAGACAGATTTCATATGATATGTGGTCTTTTGTAATTGTATCCTTTCTCTTTTTTTAAAAAGATTTTATTTATTTATTTGACAGAGAGAGAGATCACTAGTAGGCAGAGAGAGAGGAGGAATCAGGCTCCCTGCTGAGCAGAGAGCCCAAGGGGGGGCTTTATCCCAAGACCCTGAGATCATGACCTGAGCGGAAGGCAGAGGCTTAACCCACTGAGCCAACCAGGTGCCCGTAACCATATCCTTTCAAGTAGTAATATTTTCTAGGTAACATGAGTATTTTCATTGTGCAATGGCATATTTTCAAGTGTAACATTTTCAAGGTTCATTCTTATTATACAGTTTATCAATTATGTATTGTACTGATCTTCATCAGTTATCCATCATGTTATAACATGTATCAGTACCCACATAAAAACAGACTCATAGACTATTCAGAACAAAATCAAGAGCACAGACATAAACTCACACATATGTAATGCAACCAATCTTTGACAAGGGTGTGAAGACCACACAATGGGGATAGGACAGTCTGTTTGATAAATGGTGTTGGGAAAACTGGAGATCCACATGTGAAAGAATAAAACCGAACCCCTACCCTACACCATTCACAAAAATGAACTTGAAATGGTCCAAGGACTTTAATGTAAGACCTGAAACCATAAAAAACTCTTAGACAAACAAGGGGATAAGATCCTTGCCATGAGTCTGGGCAAAGATTTCTTTAGATAAGATGCCAAAAGCACAAGGAACAGAAACTAAAATAAACACTGGGACTACGTTCATCGAAACAGCTTCTGTACTGCAAAAGAAATAATTGATAAAATGAAAATACATCCTACAGAATGGGGAAAACATTCATAAAACATGTATCTGATAAGGAGGTAATGTCAAAAATGTTTAAAGAACTCATACCACTTAACCCACTGAGCCACCCAGGCACCCAAACTCATACCACTTAATAGCAAAAAAGCAAAATGTAATTAAAAAGCAGGCAAACGACCTGAATAGACATCTTTTCCAAAAAAGATATACAAGTGGCCAGTTAGTGTATGAAAAGATGCTCAGTATCACTCGTTATCAGGGAAATGCAAATCAAAGCAAAAGTGAGATACCACCTCCCATCTATTAGGATGGCTAGTATCAAAAAGACAAGCGGTAACAGATGTTGGTGAGGATGTGGAGAAGAGAAGCCTTCTACACTGTTGATGGGTATATAAAATGGGTAGCCATTTTGGGAAGTCATAGCAGAGTTCCTCGAAGGGCACAGGGGAGATGCGTAAGGCTACAAACTTGCAGCTAATAAATAAATAAATTATAAAGATTGATGCACACATCAACCTAAATAAAGAAGGAAACAGAGGCAAGCTTGAATGACCAGAAACTGAGTTAATTTTGGAATAGAAGAGAATTGCAATTCATGCAGCAGCAAGCCATAGGAAGTCCGTTGAGAGTTTATGGGTTATATCCATGGGCAAGGAGTGTGTGTGTGTGTCGGGGGGGGAGTCCAGCCAAAGTCCAAGCAGGAAGTTTATTGGCTTGAGGAGGGGAGAGATTCTTGTCAGATACTCATTGGTCAGAGGTATGTCTTGGTCTTGGGTAAATCAGATATATATGGAAAATCAGTCTCTCAGTTTTAAAGCTTTGTCTTTAAAACTTTAAAGACATGAGGGTGTATGCATGAGATTGATTCTTCATTTCATATCCTCCAGTTCTATTTTAGGTTGGAATTCTTTCACATACAGCATAGGGAATATAGTCAATAATTTTATATTATGAACTTCAATATTTCTTTCTTTTTTTAAAAGATTTTATTTATTTATTTGAGAGAGAGAGACAACGAGAGAGAGAACGTGAAGGGTGGAGGGTCAGAAGGAGAAGCAGACTCCGCGCCGAGCAGGGAGCCCGACATAGGACTTGATCCCAGGACTCCAGGATCATGACTCTGGCCAAAGGCAGCTGCTTAACCAACTGAGCCATCCCGGTGCCTCAAACTTCAACATTTGTAAGGGATAAGACCTTAATTGTTCTCACCACAAAGGAAAATGATAATTACGTGATGTGATTAAGGTGTTAGCTGATGCTTTAATGGCAAACATTTTGCAACATTATAAATATATCAAACCAATACTTTGTACATCATAATCTTTTTTTTTTTTTAAAGATTTTATTTATTTATTTGACACAGAGAGAGATCACAAGTAGGCAGAGAGGCAGGCAGAGAGAGAGGGGGTGGGAAAGCAGGCTCCCCACTGAGCAGAGAACCCGATGCGGGACTCAATCCCAGGACCCTGAGATCATGACCTGAGCCGAAGGCAGAGGCTTAACCCTCTGAGCCACCCAGGCATCCCTGTACATAATAATCTTATACAATTTTATTAATCAAATATAAGATAATTTTTAAAAATTTTTAAATAATTTTGGAGGGACAAATAATACCTTCTCAAAAAAGGCGGCTATATCCCTCTTTAGGAAAGAAATGGGAAAAACTACCTGTCCCACCCCACGCCTGTGACCTCCAGGCTTTTTTCTCCTTGTACTATTTTTCATATAAAACAATATAATGGAAGATTTGGACTACCAAAAAATAATTTTCAGAATTCTAGCAAAATAGAATCATCTTTCTGCTTCCTTCCAGCCAGTTTCTACATGTGTGCACATTTTTTGTATCAATGAAACCATAGTGTACACACAATTTGAAAGTCTGCTGTTTTTAATTAATAGTATATCATAAGAATTTTTCATGTAGTTACTCTAATATCATTTACAGCTGCAAAATATCCCATTGAGGATGTAACCTAATTTGATTAACCATCCCGCTATCCTCAGAAATTTACTCTACTGTTACTTTGGGGGTTTATAAAAAGCAATATGGTGAACATCTGTGTGCATGTAAGTTCTTGCTTTCATTTGGATTATTACTTTATGCTAGATTGATTTTTCAAATTAGTAGGATTAACTAGGATCAAAGGGCATGATCTGTGTTTTGTTTTTTTTTTTTAATGACCTATTTTTAAAGAATACATTTTTCCCCCTAAACTTTAGGGTCACAGAGAGATAGGGCTAGAGGGAAATTTTATGAACGCCTCATCTATAAGATGGGAAAACAGAGGGCCAAAAAGGCAAATGGACTTGTTTAGTGTTAAGCATTAGATAATGGAGTATATTAAGGTTGAAGTTATATAATAACTTAAGTGACAAAACCAACACCAGAACACATCTGAGCATCTTCAACAGCCTTAAAAAAAAGTCCTTTCTAATTCTTTTAAAATGTAACCCCTGAGTTAAATGATATTCAAAACATCTTGACTTTTTTTCCTGTCACCTTTACAGTAAGCATATTTTGGGCAAAATGTAAAGTATATTTAATTTTGTATTTTAGCAAACTGGGGCTGGATGACAGACGAAAAGTGTAGACAAGTGTAAGAGAAGATGGAAATTGTAAAACTGATCATTTTCTGAGTGGAAAAGGAAAGTGGGAGGTTTGGGTCATGTAGAAAATGGTGTATATATCCTATTTTGAATTATGTCATAGTCTATTAAAGCTCTTCTTCATTAGAATTTAACAAATAACTTTTTATATCCTTTTTCTCTCTCCAGTGCTGACATAGCTTTCTTCTTTCTTCTTTGATATTGGAATGCCATAGTGATATATATATATATATATATATATATGCTGATAAAAACATATATATATTAAAATATATATATTTATAAAGCAAAGAGAGCTTTATGTTTTTATCAGTATATATATATATACACATATACACACACACATGCACATATATATATATATTTTTTTTTTAATAGGTTTTTTCATGCCCAACATGGGGCTTGAACTCATGACCCGAGATCAAGAGTCACATGCTCTATCAACTGAGCCAGCCAGACACCCCATATATTTCTTGATATATCCATAAAAGAAAGAAGGTGGTCAAGCTTTGCAACAATGAAATCAGTTAGATTCAGCAATATTCCATATTTTATCAACTATAATACATGCATGCATAACTATTCTTAAGTTATTAAAATAGAGCTAAAAGGTGGACATCTATATATCAACTTTATGATAAAGTTGTGTTTTTTGACGAGAATATTTCTGAGATAGATATGTGGGTTGTAAGAATAGATTAAACCCGGAAAGTGGGTGAGAGACTGTCCTGGCAGTTTGGATACCTGTGATTAGGAAAATCTACTTGCAAAACAATAGACCTCATGACACATGGGAAGAAATGAAAGCGAGATACCATTTTTCAGGAGACATTAATTATCCTATGGATTTATTCACATTTTTTTTTTACTCATTTGAATATGTACACTAATTTACCAAATGTACTCATTTACATCCTCCTAAGCACTCTGTGGAAACATGTTACAAGATACGTAGAATCGATGCCTGGAGACATGTCTGATGTCATCTGGCTTTAAAGCTGTCGAGTAAGAATGTGAACCTAACTACTATCCCATGAGGGAAAAAAAAATCAGCCAAATCTACTTGGAGCTCTGTGTTCTGGAAAACCTTTCTTTATTCATTTTCCAAAACCTATTATTTCTTCAGGACACAAATTCTCATTCTAGTAAGTAGGTTCCTGCTTTGGTTTATTTTGTTTTGTTTTCCCATTTCACATTCAAGAACATATTCTGGCAACTTCATTATTATCATTATTATTATTCATATTCTGACTTCATTATTCCTCAGACATCATTAGGAAAATATTCACATACTACAAGGGTGCTGGCTGCTCTTACTTCTTATTGACTGTGTCTTACTAGTCTTTACACCCTACTGAAGTACCTATGTCTTGGGAGGGAATAGCAGACAGAAGAGAGCAAATAGGGATGATGGTGAGATTTTAAGGCACTGATCACACGTACATATTTGATTTTCAGCAGAAACTCCCTATGCCTCCCTTCCTGCACCATCGCCAGTGCTTTTTCTGAGCAATGGTTTCTTACCGTAGACCTGGGATAAGCACTGGGAAGTGGCATAGTTATGGGTTAGTTATGGGCTGTTACTGAGAATAGACTGTGAGAAAGAGCAAAGAGAGCTTTATGTTTTTATCAGTAGGTCTTTGTGGGCAACCCTGTTTGAGTGAAAAGAGACAAAATTGAACTCAAAATTGTTCAAGGGTATGAGAGATTTCTGGTGTATATGTTGGCAAATTTCAGCGGGGGTTTTCTTCATTTATGGTTAGATTAAAAGGCTCAAGCAATGTGTTAGAAGATATACGGAAGCGTATTAAAAATTTTAAGAGCTTTTTTGAACAAAAATCGATTCCGATTGGGCAGTGCTAATCTGGAAGTGGTTGGGAACACACCTTGGAGCCAGGGGAAAGACGGAGAAAGTGTGGAAGCAAAGAACGACAGTTATTCAGTTGTTTATAGCTTAAAGACCAGGGTTTGAAGGAAGGCAGTCTAGCCTCAGAGCAAATGTTAGAGCAAATATTGCTTCTCTGTTCATCCCCAAAAAGGCCACAAGGGAAGAGAAGTGTGCCGAAAAGGTAAGAGGCCAGTGGGCTACATAGGTGTTTCTAAATGGAGGGAAGGTCAAGAATGTGCCTTCAGTGAACAGGGTGGTCTCTGGAGAAAGATCGGGAACCTTCTGGACATGAAATAAAAACCATCTGGAGAACCAGAAGGAAACCAGCACAGAAAAAAGTGCTCCTTCCAGTACTGAGAAAACAGACAGTAAGCCATCCATAAACATGGGAAGTCTAACTGGAAAGTCAGGAGGGTTAGCCTGAGAGAAGAAAGGCAACAAGTCATTGCTATGGTTCTATAGGGCCTACATGATATATCCAACATCTTACCTCAAGGAGCAGGGAGGTTGTAGCGTGTAATGCCTGACATGTGCAGATTTCATCTAAGTGAAATAGTTCATTCCAGCACTGGTGTTTCCAAAACTAAACTCCAGTATGAAGAATCAGGTATTTACCTCTCTGTTATACTTCTCTGCTACCTAATGACATCGTCAGGACCACAGCTCACACCAAGATTTGAAGCTTGTTGCATCAATGACTTCATTTCAAACATGTCCTAAGCATCTGTTTGATAAAGGACTATAGGACTTTCAAAGAGCAAAACTGCAGCCAACAGTCAGATGATATAAAGCTACAAAACATATGTAATGTCCTTCCAAGCATCAAGGAAGGCCTTACTGTATACAGGATTAAAAAAAAAAAAAAAAACCCTCTTAAGATTTAGGGATGCCTGAGTGGCTCGGTCAGTTGAGTGTCCAACTCTTGATTTTGGCTCACGTTATGGGATCGAGTCCCACATCAGGCTCTGCAGTCAGCGTGGAGTCTGCTTGTCCCTCATCCTCTGTTCCTCCTCACTCTCTCTCTCTCTCTCAAATAAATAAATAAAATCTTTAAAAAAAGAGAAAATTTAGACCCTTGAAAATTACACAGGACATCAGCAGAAAAGGGATTTGTTGCTTCTCAGTTGCTGGAATGATCAAACACAATGTATGCACATGGACCATACATGTTAATTCTTGACCTGACACTTAATAATTGAGTGCACACACATGCACACATAATGCTTAAACTGAATTTACAATGAACTATCTTGCAGGATCGAAGTCCTTTCAAAGCTCAGCGTAATTAGGAGGTCCATGACTTTTCAGAGAGTTGTCAAATAACATTATCGATGTTACCCGTATTACCTGAGATGCCATGGAACATAACCCAAGCTCTACAATTAACTTTGCTTTAAGATTCTGGGGCGCCTGGGTGGCTCAGTTATTAAGCGACTGCCTTCGGCTCAGGTTATGATCCCAGCGTCCTGGGATCGAGCCCTGCATCGGGCTCCCGGCTCCAGGGGAAGCCTGCTTCACTCCTCCTCCTTGTGTTCTTTCTCTCGCTGTGTGTCTCTCTCTGTCAAATAAGTAAATAATACCTTTAAAAAAATTTTTTTAATTAAAAAAAGATTTGAAGTGACACAAACATGGCCTGTGACTATCATCTCTTAATTTGTAAAACATCAGAGCATGGTGACAGTGTGGCCTGACTACGACTACGTCTGAATAAAGTACTTTTCCTTTTGTGCAGTAAGGAATCTTCTAGTATGGGAACTCCTTTCTCTCCTTTCAGTTTATTTTAAAAATCATTCATTAATTTTTCCCCCTGCTCAAAGTAAAAGTAATTCCAGAGTTTGCCTTTTTTTTTTTTTTCTTTTGAGGAATAAGAGGTAACTTTTCAGGCAGTTTCCTTAGTCATTCTAGGCAGCTTGCCAATGGAATATAGACTAAACAACACAGAGGATATTAATTTTACCTCACTACACAGGCACACAGCTAGTGATGCATAAAGTCTTCATTCCAGAACTGACAATAAAAGGGTTGTGTAATTGTCTAGAGTCCAACGTCACTAACAGTTTTCTGAGGGAGTTGGAAGAAGATAAGAGAGTAGACCTTGGAGAATAATTTTAAAATGGCTAAATCATGATGGCAGAGCCAAACTTATACTTACATCAGTGGGATGCAGAGAATTAATCTCAGAATATCTTTAATGCTGAATTTGAGAAGAGAAACTTCAAAATGAACCTTAAGAAAAAAATCTGTATTTCACAGATATATTTGGTATTTCCTGCTGGATAAAAAGGGGATTTTGAAAAAGTGAACTTTTTATTGAAATTCAACCTGCATACAAAACAATTCACAAATCGGGACTCTTGGGTGTCTCGGTCGGTTGAGCGTCTGCCTGTGGCTCAGGTCATGATCCCAGGGTCCCCTGGGGTTGAGCCCCACATTGGGCTCCTTACTCAGTGGGAAGCCTGCTTCTCCCTCTCCCTCTGCCTGCCACTCTGCCTGCTTGTGTTCTCTTGATCTCTGACAAACAAATAAATAAAATCTTTTAAAAAATTCACTAATCAGGGGCACCTGGGTGGCTCAGTGGGTTAAGCCTCTGCCTTCGGCCCAGGTCATGATCTCAGGGTCCTGGGATCAAGCCCCGCATCGGGCTCTCTGCTCGGCAGGGAGCCTGCTTCCTCCTTTCTCTCTGCCTGCTTCTCTGCCTGCTTGTGATCTCTCTCTCTGTCAAATGAAGAAATAAAATCTTAAAAAAAAATTCACTAATCATAAATCTAGAGCTTGAATAAACGTTTAAATGTGAATACACCTTGAAAACAACTCTCAGGTGAAGAAACAGATCATCAACTCCCCCTGCGAAGGCATGCTCATACCATCATGCAGTCAACACCTTCCCTCAGGTAAACCACATTCTGACCCATATCATTACATTAGTTTTGTGTATGTCCATTACATAAATGGACAATAAATATGGTGTACACTCTTTTACGATGGTCTCTTTTAAATTAACATTTTATATTAAGTGTGGCTGTAGTACATTCTCATTGCAGTATATAGTACTCTCGCTGTGTCAGTTTACCTCTCATCTTATCAATCTGTGACTATACCGTATCCATTCTACTATTAAGAACTATTCTGGGTAAAACAGATGATACGGATCAAGGAATGCATGTGTCATGATGAGCACTGGGTAATGTACAGAATTGTTGAATCATCATATTGCACACCTGAAACTAACGTTGCGCTGTATGTTAACTACCTGTAATTAAAACAAAACTTAAAAAAAAAAGAACTATCTTATTTTACTATTTGAATACAACATATCATACATTTTGTACGTCATTGAATTTAATTTGTTAATATTTTCTTTTGGACTTTTTAAAATCAATATTCATTAGAGAGATTGTTTTGTAATTTTTGTTTCTTGTACTGGTCTTGCTATGTTTGATATAAAGATTTTTCTGGCTTTATAAAAAGTGTTAGGAAGTATTTCCTCTATTTCCAATACCTGGAAGATTTTTAAAATAGAATTAGCATATTTCTTCCTTAAATTTTTGGAAGACTCAATTAGCAAAGCCTGGAAAAGCTTTTTTTTTATTTTTTAGATTTTATTTATGTATTTGACAGAGAGACAGATCACAAGCAGGCAGAGAGAGAGAAAGGGAAGCAGGCTCCTCCTCACTGAGCAGAGAGCCCGATGCGGGGCTCAATCCCAGGACCCTGGGATCATGACCTGAGCCAAAGGCAGAGGCTTAACCCACTGAGCCACCCAGGTGCCCCATGGGATACCTTTTTCTTATAAACCCTGAGAGGTCCTTGAAATTTCTGTCCTCTCTTTGACAGGTGTTTGATTTAATCTTTCTGTTCACC